>APFE031294381.1:6940-19803 GCA_000404065.3 Pinus taeda
CTTGTTTCATGCTCATTATTATATACAAGTTAATGATCAATAAATTAAGGAAGGCATATTGAAAAGAATTAGATAATACTGATTCACCCCCCCTCTCAGTATTATTTCCAACACCATTAGCCTCTGAAATCTCCAAATTAAAAGTTGAGTAGCACTCCAGGAAAGGAAGAGTTCCAATACCTTTGCTCCTATATATCCAAATCCATATAGAAGAGAAAATGAGCAGTTTCAGATTCTGCAAAGAAGCAAAGATGCCAATGATGACCAAAGGGTAAAGACCGCTTTTCAGAACACAGTCATGTAGGAAGAGCATTTTGAAGAAGATGATGAGATCCATTATCTTGAAGACAAAGGAAGTGCCTCCTTTCTGACCTTAGCTACCTATGAAAGTCATTATTCAATGACCAGAATAACCAAGGATGGGATGGTGATGCTATTCTGTAAACTAAAGGTCAACACAAATATAATTTGAGGTTGAAGATGAATAATGCCAAGGAAACTCTTGTTCAAAGAGCTGTTGTCCCTGTAGTACAACAAGCTAAAATCCAGAAGTGACCAACAGTTGATCCAATCATCCTCAAAGCTCCAACTTATGAGGTAAGAGGCCTTGACAAATCTCCTTCTCCTTTCAGTTTTCAATAAGAAATTCAAAAACTAAGGATACCCATACCTCTTATTGAACTAGTAAATAATGAGTCCTTCAAGAGATCTATCCTCGAGACCCTTGAGACCAATGCCATCCAAGCCCCCACTAACTATGGAAATCTGCAAGACGACAAACCAAGTGTTGTTCTCAGCCTAATGATTGAAAATTATGATGACAACTCCCTATCATTCTATGTCTCTTTGACTATTCACGACAAAATCCTTCACAACTGCCTTCTGGACACAGGAGCTAGCCATAATCTAATGCCCAAGGCTGTCATGGATGAGTTGGGTCTTGACATTACCAAGCCTTATCATGACCTATTTTCTTTTGACACTAGAAAAGTGAAATGTTTGGAACTAGTCAAAGACCTAGCCATCACCTTGTCTTAGCTACCTATGAAGAGCATGATGATGGATATTGTGGTAGCAGATGTGCCCCCCAAGTTTGGCATGTTACTATCCAGAGGTTGGATCAAGAGATTAGGTAGGACATTGTAAAATGATCTCTCTTATGCTATTGTCCCAATTTTTGGAGGTGAAAGTAGGAGATTATACAAGGAAGCTCAGTTGGCTTATATCATCAGTGATGAGAAGAATCCCACTAATCATCCCATCTATGCTGTTGACACTGATTTTGGAGCCTGTATTCTCCAAATTGAAGAATCCCAGTTGGCCTCCATGCAGCTTAGGAAACCAGTTTGCTAGATCACAGAGGAAGAAGGCCCACAAATTTGGGACATGTTCTTTGATGGAGTTTGCTCTCAGGAAGATGTAGGGGTAGGTGTAGTCCTTGTATCCCCCACATAAGAATGCATTCATTTATATTTCAAGTTAACTTTTTGGGTCACAAATAACATAGCAAAGTACAAAGCCTTGATATTGGGCTTAAACACTGTTAAAGAAATGGGCATCAAAGGTCTGAAGGTGTTTGCAGATGAAAACCTTATCATTTAGCAGGTGAACAAAACTTTCCAAGAAAAGCATCCAAGGCTAAAAGAATACAGAGATGAGGTATGGAAGCACAAGGGTTCTTTTAATAGTTTCAACATTTCTTATATCCCTAGAATGAAGAACTAGCTTGTTGATTCCCTTGCTGTGTCTGCTAGCATGTTTATTCCTCCTTTGCCTCCTAAATTGATTTATGAAGTTTAGGTGAAATATAGACCATCCCTGCCTAACAATGTCAAATATTGGAAATTTTTTGAAGATGATGATGAAATTAATAGGTTTTTACAAGTCATTGACGAATTTTCTGAAATGCACATTGACCAAGAAAATGAAAACATTGAAGAATGCAACTAGTCCAAGCTAAAGGACGAGATTGGTCAGGATAGCATTGTTCAACTACCTAGTAACCATATACCCAAAGGATTGGTGCCTCTAGAGAAGTTGTTTGATCATAATGATGTACCCTATAAGCCCGCCCAAAAATAAAATGAGTCTGTAGTTCATAGACATAATATAGGGAGCCCGGATCATCCAAAGTGCATAAATTTGTCCACCCACTTGTTTATTGCCCAAAATTTTGAGTATTGCACCCTAATGAAGCAATTTTCTAATATCTTTGCCTGGGAATACAGTGATCTTAAGACCTATGACACAAACATCATTCAGCATAAGGTTCCACTGGAGAAGAACACTAGCCCTTCTAAGCATAAGTTAAGGCCTATCAACCCTCTATTATTGTTGTTGATTGAGAAAGAAATCAAGAAGCTGTTGGATGCCAAAATCATAGTTCCCTAAGGTATTCAAAGTGGATAGCTAACCTTGTGGTAGTAAGAAAGGAAAATGGAGAAATCAGGCTTTGTGTTGACTTCAAAAATCTGAACAAGTGCTCTAAAAAAGATAACTACCCCCTGCCTAAGATGGAGCACTTGCTGCAAAATGTTTCAGGGGCTAGAGTCATGTCTTTCTTAGATGGATTTTCAGATTACAATCAGGTTGTTGTACATCCAGAAGATCAGGAACAGACTGCCTTCACTACTCCTTAGGGCACTTTCATGTACTCCAAGATGCCTTTTGGACTGATCAATGCTGGGGATACTTTCCAGAGGGCCATGTACATATCTTTTGTGGGAGATAAGGACAAGTTTGTCCTTATTTACCTTGACGACATAACTATTTTTTCCAGCCGTCACAAGGACCATTTGAGCATTTGAAGAAGGTGTTTATAAAGTGTAGATAGTTTGGAATCTCTATGAACCCAAAGAAATCATAGTTTGCTCTAGAAGAAGGCAAACTTCTGGGACATATTGTTTCTGTGGAAGGTGTGAAGATTGATCCAGCCAAAGTTGAAGCAATTCAGACTTTTTCCATCCCAAGGTCAAAAAGGGACATTCAATCTTTCCTGGGTAAGATTAACTTTGTCAGAAGGTTCATTCCAAAATTTGCAGAGTTAGTGAAGCACATCACCTCCATGCTAAAGAAAGGGTCAGAAATAAAATGGATAGATGCTGCAAGAAGCTCTTTTGAAGCCATTAAACAAGCTATCATGGAAGCTCCCACTCTAATCAATTCGGATTACACCAAGGAGTTTTATATCTTCTCTTTTGACTATTTTGATACACTTGCAACAGTTCTATTGTAGAAAAGTGATGAAGGTGTAGAGAACCCTGTGGCTTTTTTCAGCAAAACACTGAGGGATGTTGAACTAAGGTATGACCTTATTGAAAAATAGGCTTATGCTCTCATAAAATCTTTGAAGGCATTCAAAATTTATATTCTACATTCCAAAGTAGTTGCATATGTACCTTTAGCCTTAGCAAAAGATGTCTTAACTCAGCCAGATATTGATGGAAAAAGAGCTAAATGGATTGCAAAATTCATAGAGTTTAACATAGAGGTGAAGCCCACTAAGCTGGTCAAAGGCTAGGGCTTGGCTAAACTTATGGCTAAGGAAAATTGCAGCTTGTTAGACATAAATTGCATGGGTACAAATTCAGATGATGACTAGACAGAGGAAGCAGCAGAAGAACAAAAGAAGAATCAGTCTTTGGTTGAAAATCTAGCCACCTGTAAATGGTATTCTAGCATAGTTCATTTTTTGTAGAATCTAGAAGTCCCTTCAGGGCATAGCTCATGTCAAGCTTGAGCCATTAAGCTCAGATCAACCAAATTTTGCATTAATGAAAATCTTCTTTACTGGAAAGAACCATCAGGAATCCTCTTGAGATGTCTAGATAAAGGATAATCTGTGGAATTCATGCACCAGTTCCATTCTAGCATCTATGGAGGACATCATTATTGGAAAACCATAGCCCACAAGATCCTGGGAGCTAGATATTATTGGCCTACTTTGTTCTCTGATATGTGTTCTTTTGTGAAATCTTGTGACAAATGTCAGAGGTTTGCAGGAAGACAACAACTAAAATCTCTGCCCTTGAAGCCAGTACATGTCAATGGTCCCTTCCAGCAGTGGGGCTTGGACTTCATAGGTGAGATTAATCCACATTCCAGTGGCTAGCATAAATGGATCTTGGTAGCTACCAATTATTTCACCAAGTGGATTGAGGCTATACCCACTAATAATGCTAATCACCAGGTTGTCATAAAGTTTTTGAATGAGAATATTTTCACTAGATTTGGTTGCCCAACCAAACAAGTCACTGATAATGAAACAACTTTTAGGGCAAAATAATTGGTAGACATGTTCGAATCCATGGGAATTCAGTTGGTGAATTCTACCTCATATTATCCTCAAGGCAATGGTCTGGCAGAGTCATCTAACAAGAGTCATCTAAAAAGAGCTGGGATTCCAAGTTGAAGTTTGCACTATGGGCTAATAAGGTTACCAACAAGAAGTCCATAGGAAATTCTCCATTCAAGCTAGTTTATGGCATTGATGATATTTTTCCTATACAACTGATTCTCCCTGTGGCCAAATTCTTGCAAGAAGAGCAAGATGAAGAGAATTACATGGTTAAAAGAACAAATAACCTGGTTGAACTACAATAGATCAAAGAGTAGCTAATTGAGAATTAAAACGCTCATCAGAAGAAAATCAAAGAAACCTTTGATAGGAAGGCAAAAGTGGACAATTTGCAAGTTGGTGACTAGGTTCTCAAATGGGATTCATTTAAGGAAAAGAAAGGTAATCATGGTAAGTTTGACTCCATATGGACAGGTCTGTTTTTCATCGCTCAAATCCAACAAAATAGTACCTTTATTCTACACAGTCTAGAAGGAGGAGATGCTTTTGATAGCCCTGTCAACGGGTAATTTTTGAAACTTTTTTTCATTTAAGGCTTTAAAACCTTCATATTGTAAATATGTTTTTCAATTTTTATTTTTTTGCAAAATAGACTCCATGTCCAATGGAACACTAGGAGGAAGATTTGACTTTGGTTTTGCTAGAAACGTAGTGGTCTATAGTTCTTGAAATCTCACAGGGAGGCTATCATCCCTAGAAGGAGCCAGTCTAGCCCTGAGGTGCAGTGCTAGTATTTTGAAGGCCAAAGGAGGGAAATGGCCCATTTTGCTTTGATGGAGAAATTCCCACATGGGCCATCATCACCCCATTTACCTACCCTTCTACTTACATTCTATTCCGCTCATATCCTAACCCGACCCTCACGTCATAACGAAACCCTCTTTTGCCTTAGCCTTAAGTAAATTAACCCAAAAACCCTGAAAACCTTACCTTTCCACCCATACACACCCTTTGCACATTTCTCGAGGACATCCCGTACCTCTGTGTCCCTCTGCCGTCGATCCCCCCCCCTAATCTGACGACCCACGTTTCACCCGATCGATGAGACATGCTCGATCAATCTTCACTGTTAGATCACTCCCATTAGATCTAACGGTTATCGCTCTTATCATGTGAGCAACTAGTGAGAGGAATACCCACCCGATAAAGGCAATTTTGTCTCTCCTCCTTCACTACGTGGCATGCAATGGGTGGCATCGGGCCCACCCCACCCTTTACCGCTTACCGCCCGATAAAAACCATAACCACCCAAACGAAACCCCCGGGTGCCATTGTCCGAGCACTTCCTCTGCCCAATAGTCATCTGATCTACTCATCAAATATCTAACGGCTCAGACTTATTCCGCTCCCCCCATGACTTCAGGCCTCCTGCATTCGATCTTCACCATCCATTTCCCTCGATCCAACGGCCCTCGTCCATGATCACCTTGGTTCGCCCTCTATCGCCTGATCACCATCTTGACCATCAAATCATCTCATCCAATGGCTCGTATGCCTCGTACCTTTCTCCCCATCAGTCACCCAGAGAGGAAAGTCATTGGTTCTGTCATTGTCTTTGGTAGCTGGATAGTTGAACTAATATAACAGAAGGCATGGCTAAGAAGGGAAAAAAGTAGCAGCACGATGTAGCCGAATTAACAGAAAAGGATCATGGAACATCTTATCACATTTAAGCCACCTAACAGAGTGGTGAAATGACTAGGATCGGTTACTGAGGTGGTTAGAAATTGTGCCCCTATACTCATGCCTATCTAATTATGGCATCATGCAGTTAACAAGACAGAGGGATATATTAAGACATCTCGAGCCCTAGAGAGCCCGAGAGCATTGTAAAAGCCTATAAATGGCTAGAAGTTAGATGGATCAAGGGTTCGACTTCTGGAGACTATAGATACTCTATTCCTTGCAACTTCTCATATTCATTCCAATAATACAAGCTTCTTTTGTTGTTACATGTTCAATGTCCATTTCTCTTCTATTCTAAGCTTGCACTTGGATAGGTCTATTCATGATTTCTTTTGTGTCTAATGCTAGATAATTGTCATATTATCTCTGTGTTGATAAATTAGATTTGCAAGTTTCATTTACTTCTTGTAGCCAACCACTCATATATGTTTATGTATGCATCTACTAGTACAGTCAGTATTCTCCATCTATCCATTGAATCTATAAACTATTGAGCATTAGTGGTCTAAAACCTTGTGAAGCTGAGGGTGTTCATGCATGTCTGGAGTGAAAGTAGAGTTGAAGTGGTTATCTGGCTTGATCCAAACCTTCATCCATTCCAATAGTTCCTAGAACTATTGAAGATTATATGTTACCAGGCATCTTCGAGCTACAATCATAGGAGGGTTTCCTGTAGAGATAACAATTCCAATGTGAAAAGTGGTGATATAAATTATATTTAGATATGCTATTCGTTCAATTGAAATTGAAAATCCATTTGAATACTTTTCATATGATGTGTTGGATGATGTATTAGACGAAGAATATTCTCTTGAAATCAAATCTTTCCCACTCATTTATTTGAAAATGAAATTTTCTTAAGCCTAATTCCAATATAGACCACTCCTATGATGTAATTAATATATTAGGATGTATATTAGCTCAAAATATATATGGGAAGGAGGAACAAAGACCTAGAGTGATAGAGGTGGAGAAAATTTGGGAGTGACAAGGGAGAGATGGAGATAAAGTGAGGGAGATAGAACAGGAGGAGTGAAAAAGGAGAGAAGGAGAGGAGAGAGAGAGGGAACTCAAGAGATGGAGTTGGAGGAAAAGATATGGAGGGAATCAAAAATACATATATATATATATATAGAGAGAGAGAGAGAGAGAGAGGGAGTGATAAGGGAGATACGGAGAGAGAGTGTGTGTGTGTTTGGGGATGAGATGCAAAGACAAATAAGGATAGATGGAGAGAACGGGGAAAGAGAATGAGAGATGGAGGAAGATAGTGACAGAGTTAGAGGGGGGAGAGAGAGATAGAGAGAGAGATGAGGGGGAGAGACAGAGGGAGGGGGGAGAGGAAGGGAGAGAGATGAAGGAAGAGAGAGAGGACTTAAGAGGGAGGGATATGTGAAAATTTCTAAATAGAAATTCTACTACTATAACAACTGATTTATTTTACCTAATTATTTCTCAATAAGTTATTTATGAAATCCATTCATCAAATGTTAAAATAAATTATATTTTACATATCACTCCATTATACATAAATAAATATATGCACAAGAATTAGACACATTAACATAGTTACTTTTGAACAAATTTCTGCAGAAAAACCCAATGTGGGAAAATCTGTGCAGTAGAGGAGGGTTTTTATTAATCTTCAACAACAATCACTTTTAGAGAAACATTTTACATAGACACTGGGATAAAACACCTAAGACCTTTTTCTAAGACTTTCTGACACCTTGGAGGACTTCCTTCCTTAACTGTTTCAGCCTTGTGTCATCCTGCTTGGCTCTGCACTACTATGTCCTTCATTGTGTCATTCACTGTGTCCCTGATCTGCATCTCCCTCTGTGCTATCTCTCAGAGTCCCTGCGTCACCCTTTCTAAGCTTCCTGACTGCTGCTAGTCACCCCCTCTTCCTCCACCATGCAACTCTCCCTCTGAAATCGATTTTTCTTCCTCTCTGAGAAAATCTATTTTCCTTGGGATACTGAGTATTTGCTGGTGTATCTCCAAATGACCCTCAAGTCTTCTCTTATGCTTTTCTTATTGATGAATCAACAACTGAGATTAAGTCCCTAATCAATGACTAAGATTAAAATAAACTTGATCCTTGTCTCTTAGAAGCTTCTCGTCCTTATCCTTATTAATACCCATTAATATTTTTATTTTCCTAAGTTTAGACTTAGGGACCTATTAAAAATAATAATTATTTAAATAACTCCTCATCCAGATGGAATTTTCCAAAACAATTTCAAGGTCTGGAGATCTCATGTGCTTTAGCCTCTCCACCAATTTTCATGACTAGAGCACATCTGATGCTACCCGAAATCAACACTCCCTCTGAGCGAGGAATGTTCTAGTAATGCTCCACCACTGAACATCACATTGATCCTCCAACACTGGTACCTTTGCTGATGCTTGGCTTGCTGCCCAACGTCCTATGCACTACTTCCTCCTGTACTTATGGCCATGGTTTCTACCATTGCTACATCTATATTGCATCTCCCTCTGCATCTGTGTTGTTGTTGGTCCTTCCTTCCAACACTGCATCTGCACTACAACTCTCTGTCAAATGTTGCATCATGCTTCCCATAACACTACTAACTGTTGCACTACAACACCTGGTACTTAACCATTTCTTCTACTGAAACGGATTCTTTATCATCCCCATCTTCTCCCTAAAATAATATAACTTTGTTCTTCCAAGGGCCTTTGTAAGGATGTCCGCCACCTGTTCTCTTGTAGGAGTGTAGCTCAACTGTACAACTCCTCGTTCGACATAGTCTCTGAAAAAGTGACACTGAATATAAATGTACTTTGACTGATCATGAAACATTGGATTCTTAGAGAGCTTGATGCAACTCAAATTATCACACATGATCCTGGTTGCCTCCATCCTTATTCTGAATAGGTTCACAAGAAATTTTCTAAGCTATATGGATTCACACAAAGTTTTGCTAGTGGCCATACATTCTGCTTCAGCTGAGACCAAAGCTACAAATTTTTGTTTCCTACTGCACTAGCAGGTCATCCCGATCCAATTTTGAAATAGTACCCAAACGTACTTTTCCGAGCTGTTGAACTTCTAGCCCAATCTCCATCAATAAACCCACTCAGTCTGATATCATTACTTTTGGTGTACAAGAGTCCATACTCGACTCTTCCCTGTATATATCTGAGAACATGTTTGGATGTTTCCCAATGCACCCTCTTCGGTTACACCATGAACTAACTGAGGCTATTGATAGTGTAACAAATTCCTAGCTTGGTAGTGACCAGATACATCAGGGACCCTATGAGTTGCCTGTATAAGGTGGGATCAACATCTTTATCTTCTGATGCATCAATTTTCTTCCAGTTGGTGATCATTGGAGTACCCATAAGCCTACATTGTTGCATTCTGAATCTCTTCATGATTTTTGTAGCATATCTCCCTTGTCCAAGGAAGATCTCACCCTTTTGCTATCAAAATTCCAACCCCGGAAAATAATGCATCTGTCCCAAATCCTTTGTGTCGAATTATGTGGACATATTCTTCTTGTAGTCCTCGATGAGACTAGATGATCCTGTCAGGAAGATATCATCCACATATAGTACTAGGACTAGAGGCTTATTCTCTACAACCAGATAGTAGATATTGGTATCTACATCACTCTTGATGAACTCCATATTTTGCAAGTAGCCATCAATTTGACCATACCATTCTCTAGGTTCCTATTTGAGCCCATACAAGGCCTTCTTCAATCTGCATACATGAGATTTGTTCTCAGGTGTCTCAAAGCCTTCTGGCTGTTCAATTTGTACTTCCTCTTCTATCTCCCCATTCAGGAATGTCATTTTGACATCCATCCGATGAATCTCCCACCCCATCTGTGCTGCAAGAGATATCATGGTTCTACTAGATGTATACCTAGCTATTGGGGTGAAGGGATCTTTGTAGTTTATATCTTCCTTCTGAGCATACCCCTTAGCCACAAACTTGGCTTTTTATTTTTCCACACTACCATCTGCAACATATTTTATCTTGTAGATCCATATCAAACCTACCACTAATATGTTTTGAGGCCTAGGTACAACTTCCCAGAAATCATTCACCATTATAGAGTTGTATTTTTCCACCATCACATCCATCCAAAATTGATGCTAAATAGCCTCCTGAAAACTGGAGGGTTCCCCAACCTAAGCTACTAAGGCCCGATATCTATTTGGCTGTCTTCGCTCCATTTTACTATTCCTGGGTGCACCAATGAATTATTTTGCATCCTGCAAAACCCGTTGGAGTTCCTGGCTCGTTCTTCCTCTGGTAGTGGGTATATCTATTATCTCTTCCTCTTCCTGTGATTCCTCCTATTCTGAGGGAGAATTTTTGGTACTTGCTTCTGCTGGTTGAAGTGGTTTGACCAACGCTTCATCTTTTGTTTGCTCCTCATAAGGCATTTCTCGAGATTTTATGAAGTTCCTATCCTCCATGAACTTCAAATCTTGCTGAACTACTACCTTCCTGCTCCCTAGAAGATATATTCTATATTCCTTAGCATTCTCGCTATATCCCATAAGATATCATTTGTCAACAATTTGATCTAACTTCTTCCTCTTCTCCTCGAGTATATGGAAATATGCTAAACTCCCAAATATCCTAAAATGACTAACTTCAAGTGTCTTCCCATTGAAGACCTACTCTGGAGTAATCTTTCCCAATGCCCTATGATGAGTTATATTATGGACATAGACTGTTGTGATACATGCTTCTGCCCACAGGAATTTTGGCATATCCTGATCATACATTGTAACCCTAGCTACTTGCACAATAGTCTTGTTCTTCCTTTCTGCTACTCCATTCTGCTCCGGATTGTAGGGATTTTTCCACTCCCTTCTGATTCCCTCCCTAGTGCAAAAGTCAATGAAGTCCTTATCGACATACTATCCACCATTTTATGAGCGCAACACTTTTATTTTCTTTCTTTTTAGATTCTCCACTAGAGCCTTGAACTCTTTGAACCGACTGAAAACCTCATCCTTGGTTTTCAAAAAATAAATCCAATTCTTCCTAGAGTGGTCATCAATGACGGTGATGAATTATTCATCACCATTAAAATCTTTCATGGACATCGGTCTGCAGATATATGTGTATATAAATCCTAGTACATTCTTGGCCCTATTGCTACTTTTAGGAAACACTGCTTTGGCATACTTGCCTAGAGCACACCCTCTACATACATCATTTCGTTCAGTACTAAGATCTAGAACTCCTGTATAGTTCTCCTAAGAATTATCAGAGCCCGTTGGTGAAAATATCCCATTCTTCTATGCCGTAGTTCATTCAAATCCTTGTTTTCATTACTACCTATCAGTTCCATTGGTGATTCTAGCTGCAACCTGTACAACTTGTTACTTTTGATTCCAATCTGCACCTTGTTTTTCCAATTCAGGTGTTTGACGTATACTTTCTCCTTAATGTAGAAAAATTCATAGCCCTTGCTTTGAAATTGAGATATGGAAAGTAAGTTCATCCTCAGTCTTGGCACATGCAACACATTGGTAGCTCGGAACCGTTCTCCTGTTTCTATTTGAAAAACTATAGTACCCTTCCCTACTGGAGTACACTTTGCCTTATTCCCCATGATGATTTGAAAATTCATTCTTTCCTCCTGATAATCTGAGAAACATTCCCAAATTCCTATCATATGCCAGGAGGCTCCACTTTCTATATACCATACCCCTGAGGATGCAGAGCTTGCTACGCAAGCCGCTTCTTCTGCCAATCTGGAAGCTAGCATAGAGAAGTCAAAATTTCTCTCTTGTGAATTCTTCTAAAAATCTGCATGAGTCTCTTGACGTGGATGCCTCTGCATCATGCCCTTGACCCATAATTGACTTTTCCTTCCTGTCTCTGAATCTTTTCTCTGATCCCATGTGAAATTTTCTAAACGAAAATTCTATTGTGCAGCAACTGATTTATTTTACCTAATTATTTCTCAATAAGTTATTTATGAAATTCCTTTAGTAAATATTAAAATAAATTCTACTTCAGATATCACACCATTATATAGAAATAAATATATGTCCAAGAATCAGACACATTAACATAATTATTTTTGGACAATTGTCCCCAGAAAAAACTAATATGGGAAAACTAGTGCAATAGAGGAGGGTTTTTATTAATCTTCAGCAACAATCACTTTTACAAAAATATTTTACATAGACACTGGGCGAAAACAACTGAGACCTTTCTCTAAGACTTTTTGACACCTTGGAGGACTTCCTTCCTTAACTGCGTCATCCCTGCATCATCCTGCTTGGCTCTGCACTGCTCTGTCCTTTACTGCATCCCTGGTATGTGTCTCCCTCTGTGTTGTTCCGAGAGTTGCTGGAGCAACCACACTTGGTAGAAGTGTTCCATGCAGAACATTCCAGAGGTACAGGATTGGGTTTGAGTGGAAGTCTTTCTTGTTTAGAGGGAGTGTTGAAAATGGAAACAAGAAATGCTAAAAATAGAAGTGCTAAAAATAGCACTGCTATAAATAGTAGTTTGAGTAGTAATGCTGGATTGAGCAACAGGGAATGGAAAATGGAAGTGCTAAAAATAACATTATGTTTTTAGCAGTTCAGGATGGATTCCTATTTTTAGTCAGTCCCTAGACTAAAATAGGAAGTAAAATTCGAATTTGAACTTAACAACTATTTGAAAATAAATTAATTAATTCTCCATGAGTTAATTAGCTGTGAAAAATCAAACATGAAGTCTATGTGAGGACATGCAACAGTTTCTCTATTAATTGAGGAATTTATCCATTAGTTAAAGAGATAAGGATGAGTTCTAATTTGA
>APFE031294393.1:0-12456 GCA_000404065.3 Pinus taeda
TCAAACTATTATTAAGAACTAAGTATATATTTCATAAAATTATAATTGAATTGTTATAAAGGTTGGTAATTTATAATTGTTAATTAATCAATATATGTTTTTATACATAAATTATAGATATAATATCAGGATCATTAGGATGAGTTAAAATAATCCTTAGAGTATAGCTCAAAAAGATAATGCTTTATTAAATGTTTTAATATTATGTTATAAGCTAATCATATTGGTGTATTATTTATTTAATAATTATTTTCAATTAACATTTCAAATCTAAAGGTTTAGAAGTAATTAAATATATAGATATATGTATGATTGAAATCATGAAAATATAATTAATTTATTAAATTATAATAACTAAGTTAACACAATAATAACAGTTAAAAAGATAATTGAAATCAGGTCTAAACAATTAATGGTTTGAAATTAATTATTAAATATCTTATTAATACCGAATAATAATAGGTAATTAAGATAATGGAATGGATTAAATTATACTAATTCCAATATACTCCTAGGATGCTAAGAATAAAGATGAATAAACAAATCAGTTTAAAGGCTAAAAATATATTCAAGATTAAAATAAACCAAGGGAAACAGGACCAACCACAGACAACAACTTCTAAGGAGAGGGAAAAAGAAAACCTAAGACCTAAAAAGGTGGGACAGAGGAGGCTAGGAAGACAGGGCTGGGATCCAGCAACTGCTGATCCTCCAGCCATCATCCCTATTAAGATTATTCGGCCTTTTCTCAATTTCCAAGGCCTCTCTAAATTTGCGATGGTGAAACTGCACAACTTTGGCAATGACTTGAGCCTCTTCAATACAGACATGATGCATAGTCTTCTCGGCATGTTCAGCCAGGGCTGAGGACTTGGTCCTACCATGCCTTAAGTCAGCCGAATGCTCGCTAATCCTTTGATTGATAGAGCGACCCGTCTCACCAATATGGTGTCCCACAGGAACAAGGAATGACATAGACGCCCTTCATGTCTTTAGGGTCAATAGGGTCTTTTACAGACCTGAGGGAACCACAGATCGTAATGAGAGGTCTAAAAGTTGAGGGCACATCGTACTTCCTTAGAATCCTCACAATCCTATCAGTGGTCCCTTGGATGTAAGGTAGATTCACACCCATGACACGATCTTTAGGATCTCTTCGGATTGAAGGCTCCTTCTTGGCCTTGAGGAAGGATTTTTGACCCAAGTGTCTACTGTAACCATTCTTCACAAAGACATCTAGGAGATGAGCCTTCTCAGTTTCCAAGCTCTCATTATCAGAAATCCTCACAGCACAGATGGCAAGCGTGCTTAGAAACCCTAACTTCTGAGCAGGGAAATGATGGGAAGAAGCATGCAGGTCTTAGGTTTTCTTTTTCCCTCTCCTTAGAAGTTGTTGTCTGTGGTTGGTCCTGTTTCCCTTGGTTTATTTTAATCTTGAATATATTTTTAGCCTTTAAACTGATTTGTTTATTCATCTTTATTCTTAGCATCCTAGGAGTATATTGGAATTAGTATAATTTAATCCATTCCATTATCTTAATTACCTATTATTATTCGGTATTAATAAGATATTTAATAATTAATTTCGAACCATTAATTGTTTGGACCTGATTTCAATTATCTTTTTAACTGTTATTATTGTGTTAACTTAGTTATTATAATTTAATAAATTAATTATGTTTTCATGATTTCAATTATACATATATGTATATATTTAATACTTCTAAACCTTTAGATTTGAAATGTTAATTGAAAATAATTATTAGATAAATAATACACCAATATGATTAGCTTATAACATAATATTAAAACATTTAATAAAGCATTATCTTTTTGAGCTATACTCTAAGGATTATTTTAACTCATACTAATGATCCTGATATTATATCTATGATTTATGTATAAAAATATATATTGATTAATTAACAATTATAAATTACCAACCTCTATAACAATTCAATTATAATTTTATGAAATATATATTTAGTTCTTAATAATAGTTTGAATATATTTTTAAATTTAACAACCAAAGAGTATATGGAATTAGTTTATTATGTATATTCGATATGAATTTTTTTTTGAACCATTAATATAATTAACTAATCCATAGTATAACCCGGATACGAGTGTCTCTTCGCGCATTGAATAAGTGTTATCCATGAGGCATGCGTAGCCAGCCGCTGGCACGCACTCACGGTGGAAGAAGGCGCCGGAGGTAAGGCACCATAAACTCCCTCTTTAGGCAATTTACTGCCCTTCAATGCCGCATCAAGCCGAGAGTACCAGGTTGCAGGTTTATGGAATGGGGCGCCAAGATGGGTTTCTATTTCATCTGGTTCCGGTCAACCATTCAGTCTAGAGGTCCGGTTCAGGGCAAGACACTTTCATACACTCTGGTTTGCTTAGTCTTCGTCGAGGGGGATGTCCCGGGCGGTCCTGTTCTCAAAGGCAACCTGGGACTCATTGTTTCGCTATTGTCCTCAGCACAATGGTGGATCGTCCCCAATTGCAGTTTGTTTCATTTTCCAGGTCAATCTCCAGTAAGTGTCGAATTTCCATTTCAATGTGGCAGTTTCAGGTTTGTGTAGGAATTTGGGCTGTTCTGGGCGTCGTGGGTCCTCACTGGTCTGTCTGGGATTCTTTTTGGGAGTTACAAGCCCTCATCTTGCTGTCGGAGTTTCAAGTTTGGGTGGGATTTCGGGTCTCTCTGGTGGTCGTGGCTTTCGCCTGGACTCTGTTACGCCCGCTCTGTCCAATTCGCATCCGCCTCCCTTTAAACATGTTTCTTAAGCCGTTCATTTTTAATATGCCGCCCCGTTTGCGAGGAAAACCCAGGCGAGGAAGCTCCGCTGGTCCTCAAGGAAGGCTGGGAGGGAGGGGAGGCCCTGAACCTCGCCGCATATCCCCACTTGCCACGATCGTGCCCTCTTCGCCGACCTCTGAGTAATCTGGCCCTTCTCTCACCAGTTCATTGCACTCCGCCCGCTTCAACTTCCAAAGTCGGCTTAACAAGCCGATTATCTCTACCCTGGTTACAGTCATTTTTTCAGAGGAAGCTGATGAACCTGCTAGCTCGGTGGTCGCCTCCTCAGAGCATTCTCCCTCTAGGTCCGCCAGCTCATCCCAGAGCCGCTTAGTGGAGGCGCAATTGGAAGTCTCTGCGGAGGCGCGGGATAAGGAGGACCGTGAGGAGAGCCATCCCCAGCAAAGTGCTCCTCAGGAGCAGATTAATGACCCTCAGCCAGTGACGGAGCCCATGATTGACAGTGAGCCGGCGCGTTTCACTGGAAACATTCTACATCTTGTTCTACCGCCTGGTAGAAGTGCGACGGATGTGGAGGACAATGTCATGGTTGAATGGGTTAATCTTTCGAGCGCCCCGACTGAGGTTGAAAAACATGACACCGCAGATTCTAAGTAAGTTTTTTACTCCTTTCTTGACGACTCAGGGATGCAATTCAGTTTTGTTGATTTGAGACTTCGCGGCTAAAGACTAGGTAGCATTTCCAGATTGGCGCCTTCCAAACGCAGCACCTTCTCTTGGACCTCCAATTTTGTCCACAAACTATAATTCTCAGTCTCATGCTGTTCAATTTTGACATACAGAGGTCTAAGCAGTTTTTTGCAGACTCTGGTCTACAATGTAAGCATTTTTTTGCAAAATTATTTTGAGAGAGGTAGAGCTACAGCTCCCTCAGAGGTCTATCCTCTCTGTACATATTTTTCTTCTTTTTTAATATAATTAGCACAGTCTTTACCGAGAAAAAAAAAACTAATCCATAGTATAATTTTACTTAAATATCATAATTGGAATAATAATAATTATAAAATAAAATAAATTAATTATAATTATTTTTTATGATATTTAAATTTGATTAATGTATTTCCCTAAACGATCATTAGGATAAAAAAGAGAATATATATATATAATATATATATATATATATATATATATATATATATATATATATTAAATAGACCAATATGGGTAAGTTATATATATATATATATATATATATATATATATATATATATATTACATTATATTTAAAAATAATAATAATAATAATAATAAAATAATAATATAATAATTGACCATTAAACTAATCCATGATACATTTTACCTAAAATATCATAACAATAATTATAAAATAAAAATAAGTATTATATTATTTATGATTTAAATTGAACTAATGTTCTTTAATAAACGATCCCTTAGGATGAAAGGGATGACATAATAAATAAATATAATATTACAATAAACCCAAATGGGAAAGTTATTTGGTATATATATATATATAGAGAGAGAGACGAGGATTTATTAAATAACAATTATTTTTAAAGTTAAATATATAATTGATTTACTAACTTGTAAGAGTCCTTTTCTTATATAAATTTACCTATTTTAACTATTTTCCAGGAATAATCATAATTAAAAATATAATAATTATTTGGCTGGGGTCATAAGGTCAAAATTAGTCGTTATAAATCTAGCTGTTGGAGTCTCTGCCCATACTATTTAACTAGCTAAGCTGGATCGGTTCTTCAACTTGTCCTGACGATGAACCACACTGGTTGGTTCGAAATACGTTGACAAAAGATTATTTATGTGATTTCGTCTAAAATTATCTAAAAAATGTAACTAGTTAGTTTTATATCGAAATAGCAGTTATGTAATGGAGGAGGCTTGTATAAAAATAGTGAAAGCCCAAGAAATGTAATCGTGGAGAATCATTGTTGAATTAATAGAGATTCCAATCCCTTGCCCCGTGGATGTTTTCTTGATACCCTGTCAAGGTTTTACCACGTAAATCCTGTGTGTTTATTTGTGTGTTTGGTTTCAGTTTTCAATTAGTTATGTTCTTTTTTTGGTTAATGTATAACTGTTCTTTCTTGATTAGTAACTCATTCATCAAGAAAAAACAGAGGCTGCATTCACCAGGGCTATATCATCATCTCCAAAAAAGTCAAGACTGAACCAGAGAACTGAAATTTTCTAGAGACAAAGGCGGAATTGAGAAAATTGCTTCACCACTTAATTGTCTAGATGATGAGACAACTTGTATAGGCTAGAATTCACATTGCAATCTGATCTTGTATATGACCTCTTGAAGCACGAATTGCAGATTTGGAAGATGACCAATTTTGAGCTAATTATTGCCAACAAATCATACTTAGACAAAGGCATTAATCTTTACCCATCTTGAATCGACAAAATTTCTCAAAGGTATTTTCTGGAAGATATTGCATCTAAAAGGGGTTTTCTTCTGAAGATTGAATTATGGGCCATCAAATCTATCAAAGCCAAGTTACATCCAGTCATAGAAATCGAACTCACTGAAAGTTAATACCATAATTGAAGGAGTTGTGAATATCCTCTCACAAGATGTTCCTGTGCGTGGAAGAATATTTTTCACCCTTGAGGGCCAAATTTCCCTTGTATCAGTAGGCCAAATTTCTGGAGGTTTATCAATTGTATTGAGTTGAAATTTGTATTAGTCACTGTGGGTGGATTTATGAAGCTGAACAATTAATCCACAAGGGACAATTCATGCAAGATAATTTCCAATAATTTGCATGGGACTAGTCAAGGGTTTTTAGATCCTTAGCACAACAAAGGTAGCACACGTTGTGGGAATTTCTATGTCCCAGATTGGAAGCACTATTTATCACTGGATGAATGGTTGGATTCTATAAGAGGCTCATGGGTTTTGAAGCTAAGTGTATTGGCAGTGATTTGGGTAGTATTTTTCTAGTAAGGTTTGTGATGAACCTGTGTAATATTTATAGGTCATTTCTGTTTTCGGTGGAGTGACTTGCATATTTCTCCGAAAATAAAAATAAAATAAAATAATTTTTTTTATAGAATTATTGTTTGATTAAAAATAAGGTAGGAGTTTATAAGGAGTAGTTGCCACGATTGCATAAAAAAAATGAGGAGAGAAGGAAGGCTAAGCCATAATGTCATCATTTTACTTTTGGAAACGCCTTAAGAATTAACATAGTATTACATTTGCTGGTCCTCTAGGCTGCAATACTTCAGTGGACCAAAAATGGAAACAACTTCCATATCAAAAGCAAGAGAAAAATGACAAGGTTGTGTTTCAAAAGATCCATACTATCCTTCAACAGTCAAAGGATATCTAAAAGGAAGATGTAAGAAGCAATTGTCTCTTTGAACTTGAATCCAAAAAGCAGAGAACAAAGTCAGAAGATGGCCTCCCACTATGAGACACATTATACATAGTTTTATGTCTCAAAGAGAAATAAGATTGGAAAGGGTCAAGTTGGGCCTTGAAGCCATCCATGCTTACTTTGATACAGCATAGGTTCCTAGAGTATTCTTGTGAAAAGGTTAAACTCACATCCGCCACTTGTCTTAGTAAAATCTTAGCCTTAAGACCGCTACTACCGCCATGCAATGAAGAAATCATGAGGAGGATTTTTCGAGTAATTGTAGGATCCCTCCGAGGATTGGACAATGTCAACGTTCTTACTTTCTTTCAGAGGTGCAAAATTTTAGAAACCATGGAAAAATCCATATTTGTTATACTTATGTTGGATCTAGAATGTGATGACCTAATCCATCAGATGCTCCAGTGCTTTTGCACTAGCATTACAACATCTCATCCAAAAGTTTTCAAAATAGACATGCAAAAGATCATGTCCCTAATCTTAGGAGGAGATAAGGTCACCTGCAAACAATTGAGGTCCAAATTGTTGGCCATTTGGAGGAGGGAGCTAATTTTATCACCTATTTCCTATGAACTAGTTGAGGGGTTGGTCAAATAGAACATCAAACTACTTAAAAGGAATTTGATGAAGGAGGAACTAACAAGGATTTGTGGGGACAACGAGAATGTACTAAGGAAAAGCTTATGCTTTGTATGCAAGGGATCTTGGGCGCTTAACCATTCATGTCCGTGTGATAGGAAGGAGGCAACAAGGACAAAAAAAGAGGAAATTATTTCAAACCATGAGGATTCATGTAAAGGATTCGAGCAGTCAAGTACATATCATGAGCAACAACACAATGTTGTTCAAAGAGACTTGCAGGACAAGCTTATGATAATCAGTCAACGTGACAAAGTAAATGGAGAAAAGAAGGAGATAATTATTCCTAACAGTATGGTGGATTCTTATCTCCAGGGGGCGTCCATGAAGAGTATGAGAAACCAAGCGTAAATAAGAGTCCACCGGTGCATCCATGTTTGACAACCAAAGAGGATGGACAACAAATTTTCCTCACAGGTGGAGAAGGCCAAGAAGAAGACATTCAATGGGACTTAAATGAGGAGCCATTGATGGTAAATCAGTATGATGAGCATGATCATAAGGACCAACATGAAAAATATAGTATGCAAGATGAGACATTTCTGGAGAGTCGGTCAAAGGTTCAAGCAGGAGATATGATAGTTGAGCATCTGGTACAGACAGATACAAAATAATTCAATAGGGCACCATAATTTCCAGTAGAGGACTTTCGGGAAAATATCATGCATTTCAAGACATATCTTATGATGTTGAAGCAGAGAGTTTGGATAGTCTGAGACACTTTTTTACACGAGAATAGAAAACTTGAGGAGCTCATAGGGGTATGTGATGAATCAACGACCAAGCTATCTAGTGTTTAGGAACGACTCAAATCCCTCTCAAGGCAACAAGAGGAGTACAGTTGCGTGTTCCAGAACAACCCTCTACAAGAATACATAAATAAGGCTTGCAACACTACCAACCCACCTTTATACATTGAGGATAATAGGGTAGAGTAAGGAACCCAACTCCTTGGGGATATTCCCATTCATATTGTTGAAGGAAAGTGCCAAGTAAACTGAATTTCTGCAACTATGGAGTTCGCTTAGAATAATTACTTCCAATTGATTGTATGACAATTTGAGCTTCTTCATATGAAATAGGTGTCCCAATTGTGGTGGGATATGACCATGTAAAGAGTTGTTTGAAAGATCAAGTGAGTGGACAAATGACAAATTTCCAAGGTCAGAAGAAATGGAGCCACCTAGATTGATAGAACTAAGGTTGAGGGAGACTACTTTGTTTTGCAATGAATGACGACCTACATGTAACAACAATCCAGTTGCACAAGGGGACTGCAAGATTCCAATATTCCATGTAATGATAAAGATAATCTGAATGATCTTCTTGAATGCCATCAGGGAGTTCTAATCATCTCGAAAAGGGTGAGCAGAGGAGGAGAGAGAAAAGATGAAGAGAAGAAACAATATAACAAAAGAAAAACAGAGAGATCCCATAGTGCAATCCTATACGCCTCTTCAACACTCATGAAATGGGGATTAGGGGTTGTCTTGGCAAAAATTCCACATTCCACAAGAGGGAGGTGAAAATGCAGAGGAGATTTGCAACTCTATATGGTTTCTTACAACTATTCATAAGAGGGTTGAAGTGAAGACAAATTTGATGGGGGTAGAGTGGGTGATGGGGTGAAAACACTATTACTAATATTTCACCATTTGGTTGATTTCATCCCTCATAATTGTGGTAGTGCTAGGCTTGTGGGAATTGAAATAATTTGAGGACACACTTACCAGCTAAAGGATGGGACGCACTAAGTACCCTGCATTGATTGAGGTAGGAGATTGATATGGTTGTCATCTTGTGATGGGATTTAGTGTGAATGAACTCAGTGACAAAAAGTGAAAGGTTCCTGGAAGGTGTGATTGGATTTATTATCACTAATCTAGTGGCAGATAGAGAGGGAAAGGTCACCTTAATGGAGTTAATAACTCCACCAAATCTAATCCAATCCACTTCACCACCATCTCTTATCATAGCTGCAATTTGTCGTCTCCTCAAATGTTTGCTAGTATTATGTATGAGTAGAATTCCGCCAAACCAAAATTCCAAGAACCTTTGATTCTTGAAGGCTTTGGAGTGTGAATGTGGACAATGAAATGGAACTGTGGAAATTAAGGTGCATGAACAAAAAAATTGACACAAAGAAGCAATGTAGAAGTTGCCTACTACCCTCTTCCCTTGGATTTGTTAGTGGCAGTGACGACCTATTATCCTTTGCATGATGAATGCATTGTTTCATGAATGGGTAGAATCTTACCACAACAAAATTCCAAGTAGCTTTGATTCTTGAACACTAAAGAAAGAGAGTGTGAATGCTAACAATGAAATGGAATTGTGGAAATTATGGTGTGTGAACAAGAGTAATAGCACAAAGCAGTGGCATAGAAGCTACCTTCTACCATCTTCTATTGGATCTGTTAGTGGCAATGACGACCTATTGTCCTTGTTATGTTGAATGCACTGTTTCAAAAGACAGATTGAGAGTTTTACATATATTGCAATGAATATGAAGAAAGTAATAGTGTATGAGATAGGTTTTGAGTTGTCTTGCACTATTTATAAGATATATGTTATTTACAAAATAGATTGAAAAATAAGATATAGATGAATGTATTTAGATAGAGTAATTTGGATTTTATTTACAAAACAAATTGAAAAATAAGATAGAAATTTTACATGTAGTTGAATGTATATAGAACCGACATAGATTAATCTTAAACCCACATTTATTAAGCGTTCAAAGGGATCAAATCTCTCACAGTACAAACCTCTTTTTTGAGTGAAAAACTTGAGGAAATGTTTAAATGTCAAGATATTTGATCTCTCTGAGATTTTAATAGAACTGGAGTTAAGATGGACCTAGGTTGGTTTGATATATATAATTTTGGTAGTTAAGAAAGTCTACTTGAAGCTTTGTTGTTAGATCATAAAACCTAATAGTATCATCTGTTATACCTATTTCCTTGAGTAGTTTCTCCTAGGTCCTTCATCTGTAACATGTGTGATTCTCACCTCACACACAACACACCAAACTTAGAAGTAACTGTGCAATCTCCAAGGAATGAATTCCTTCTGCATGCAAGAGATATCCTCAATGGAATATTCCTGCAACTAATAGTACACTGTCCCATCCCCTGAGCTCAATTGGGTCTTTGACTGAACTGACATGCATGAGTTATTTTTGAGAGAATATTTAGTTATCTGAAGTACAGTAGTTAGATGCGTGCATGCATTAACTAGCTGAACTCACAATCAGTTCCACAAACTGTTGGAACTAATCTAACTGGACTTAACTTAGTTAACCTGATCTAACTAATTACAACTCTTCCTGATCTCCTTAATTAAGGGATAACTTCCTCAATCAAAGGGATAATTGTTGCGTGTCTTCACATAGACTTCATGTTTGATTTTCTTCAACTAATTAACTCAACATGACTTATTAATTATTTTTCAAACAACTGCTATGATCAAATTCGAATTTTAATTCTCAATTTTAGTTCAGGGACTAACGAAAATTGGAATGTATCCCGAAATTTTATTTATAGCAATGCTATTTTTAGCACTTCTATATTTAGCATTTCTTGTTGATATTTTCAACACTCCCTCTCAACAAAAAAGGGATTATCTGTCACCCCAATCCTGTCTTTGTGGAACTCAAATTTTCATTTTGATAATGCCTTAGTCAAAATATCTGCATCGTGCTCCTTGGTCGAAACATACACCAACAACATGATCCTCTTCACTACACAGTCTCGAAGATGATGATATTGTCTATCGATGTGCTTGGACCTGTCATGAAATACTGGATTCTCAGAGAGTTTAATACAACTCTAATTATCGCAATAGATCACAGTTGGATCCATCCTCTGACCAAACAATCCAATTAGAATTTTCCGCATCCAAATGTCCTCACATGCTGCCTGATTGGAAGCCATGTATTTAGCCTTTGCTAAGCTAAGTGAAACTGACCTATGTTTCATGCTGTACCAAGAAACTGCAGCTAAACCAAGGTTGAAAATTCCTCCTAAAGTGATCTTCCGGTCTGATGGACTCCCTACCCAATCTGCATCTATGAAGTCCTGAAGCTTCACTCCCTCTATCCATCTGTACCATAATCTATGCTGAGATGTGCCTTTGAGGTATCTTAGCACATGCTTCGCTGCCTTCCAAAACAACTTGGTAGGTTGAACCATAGCTTAACTCAGCGGGTTCGTCGCAAAGCACAAATATGGTCGTGTGTTCACTAAATACATCAATGAACCCAAAAGCTGTCGATAAACAGTAGCAGCTACTACCTCACTTGAAGTAGCATCCTCCTTCCTCTCATTACCTGCTAGAGGAGTCTGCATGGGCTTGCACTTCTCCATGTGGAATCTCCTGAGTATCTCATTGGCATACTTGCCTTGAGACACAAACACTTCCCCATCCTTCTGCCACACTTCCATGCCTAGAAAGTAGTGCATAAGACCCATGTCTGATCATCACTTGTCAATATCAAATCATCAACATAAAGAACAACGATCAATGGCTTACTTTCTACCATGATGTTGTAAAGGTTTGCATCTGCTTCACTCTTCGTGAAGCCCAACCCAGTGAAATAGTTGTTGATCTTGGTGTACCAACCACGAGGTGCTTGCTTCAACCCGTACAAATCTCTCTTGAGTTGGAACACATGCGACTCTCGATCAAAGGTCTCAAATCCTTTCAACTGCTCTATGTACACCTCTTCCTCAATCTTACCATTGAGGAATGCAATCTTCACATCCATCTAATGGATCGTCCAACCCATCTGAGCTGATAGTTCCAACATTGATTTTATAAATGAGTACCTTGCTATAGGAGAAAAAATCTCATCATATTCGATCCCCATGACCTGTGAGAAACCATGGGAAACAAAACTTGCCTCATGTTTCTCCACACTGCCATCAGCTACTTGCTTTACCTTGTAAAGCCATCGAGAACTCACTACTGACTTGTCCTTTGGTCTTGGGACAACATCCCAAACATTGTTATGAACTATGGAGTCATACTCCTCCACCATAGCATCAACCCAAACTGGTTGCTGCACTGCTTCCTCGAAGGAATATGGTTCGGTCTCTACACACTCCCCAACTAGGGCCATGTAACCAGTGTATTTCTTGGGTGATCTCCTCTACCTACACTAAGAGGATGGTTGTCCCACATTCTCTCTCACATCCATCACCAATTTGTCAGCTTCCCTTGAGCGTTTCCACCCATCTATGGTAGACTCTGCATGAGTTGATGTCTCCACTCCTAGATCCTGTACATGTGGCTGCTCCGCATCAGTCTGAGGCTCCTCCTCCTTAGGAACTAAAAGTTCCTCCTATGCATGCAACTTGAGTTCCCTCTTAAGGGAAACTCACATGGCCTTCTGCTCATCGAACTTCAGATCTCTGCGTACCATTTTCCTCTGACTGGTAGGAAAGAACACCTGATAGTTGTGGGGTGTATCAGTGTATCCCACAAGTATCCCCAACTCAGCTGTTGGCTCTAGCTTCTTCCAGGCATCTTTGGTCACATGGAAATAAACCAATGATCCAAAGATCCTGAAGTGACTCACATCTGATCTCTTTATGGAAAAAGCCTCCATTAGTGTCTTCA
>APFE031294399.1:0-19054 GCA_000404065.3 Pinus taeda
GGATTCTTCATTGCCACCAAAAATGATTTCATCAACATGAACAACAATAATTCGCAATTTATCAGTGTCAATCTTTGTATATAGATTGCTATCTGCTGAACCTTTTAAAAAATCTTGTTGGTGTAGATATTTGTTAAGATGGTAATACTAGGCCTTTGGAGCCTGTTTTAGACCATAGAGAGACTTTTTGAGTCTACATACAAGTTTTGCATCATTTCCAAGAATGAATCCTTCTGGTTGTTCAATATAAAATTCTTCTTCTAAATCTCCTTTACGGAAGGCAGATTTTACATCCATTTGGTATACTTTGAATTTCTGAAAGCTAGAAAGAGCAAGAAACATCCTTATGGTTTCAAGTCTAGCAACAGGTGCAAAATTTTCTTCAAAATCTATACCTTCTTGTTGAGCATACCCTTTACAAACAAGTCTGCCTTATTTCTAATGACTTCTCCATTTTCATTCAGCTTGTTTTGAATATCTATTTGGTTCCTATAATATTTTTATCATGAGGTATAGGAACAAATTCCCAGGTATTATTCTTTTCAATTTGCTCAAGTTCTTCATTCATGGCCTTGACCCAACATTCATATTTACATGCTTCATTTACATTTTGATGTTTGATGGAGGATAGTAATGCTAGATAGCTTGAGGTTTTGGTAATAGTTCTTCTTGTGTGTACACCTGCCTCTTTTTCCCCTAAAATTTGATTTTCTGGATGATTTTTCTGAACATACCTAGACATATTCTTTTCTTCTACCGTTATCTCTTCTTCTAGTGCTTCATTGGTTTCTTCTTCAATATCATTGTGATTTTATGTGGGAAAATACTCCCCATCTTCTTCATTGTCATAATATTTTTTTTTTGTTTGTTTTGGATTTTTTCATGCTTCATCAACTACAACATCAATACTTTCAACAATTTTCCCAAGTCTTTTATTATAACATTTATATCCTTTACTTCAAGAAGAGTAACCAAGAACAATACCTTCATCTACTCTGGGCTCAAACTTACCAAGTTTTTCATTAGTCCTTTTGATATAACATTTGCTTCTAAAACTTTAAAGTATTTTATAGTAGGAGTCTTACCATACCAAAGTTCATGTGGAGTTTGAGTGCTATTGACCCGAACATTTTCTTGGTTGAGAGTAGTTACAATGGCGAATGCAGCTTCACCACAGAAGGTTGTAGGAGTTTCAGATTCATCTAGCATAGCTCGAGCCATTTGTTGAACAGTTCTATTCATTCTTTCTACCACTCTATTTTGCTAAGGAGTCCTACAGTTGGAGAATTGCCTTTTTATTCCATGTTGTTCACAAAAGTCAAAGAATTCATCTGAGGTAAATTTCCCTCCTCGATCAAATCCGAGGCATTTGATTTTTCGATCTGATTCATTTTCAACCAAAGCTTTGATGGCTTGAAACTTCTCAAATGCTTCTTCTTTATGCTTTAGCAGACCTATCCAACACATTCTGTAAAAATCATCAATGAACAAAATAAAGTATTCTTCTCCACGAGGTGACTTTTTCCTTGATGGTCCACATAAATCAGTATGAACAAGTTCAAGAGGCTTACTAGCTAACCCTTTTTTTCAATGAAGTGACCTCTGGTTTGCTTACCGAATTGACATGGTTTGCATATTGTATTTTCAAGGATGCTGATATCTGGAAGATCACGAATAGCCTTGAATCTGCATGCTTTTCTTATTTGAGAAAAGATTAGATGTCCCAATCTTCTATGCCGCAACCAGTTTTCATCATTTTTGCTTAGATAACACTATTGTTGTCCTCCCTTGAGTATGTATAAGTTGTTAGTAGTTCGTGTACCTTTGGTCACGATCTCCCTTGTATCAAGTTCATGAACAACACATCCATTTGATCTAAACACCACTTCATTTCCTTGATCACACATTTGACTGACTCTCAACAGGCTATGCTTTAAACCGTCTACATACATAACATTTCCAACTTTAAACTTTTATTTCAAGAAAATAGATCCTTTACCTTTTATGACATCAGGAGTGTCATTTCCAAATGAGACATTCTTTTCCTTTTCTAAGGCATTATATGAGTGAAGTTTTTCTTTGTCACCTGTCATGTGGTTTGAGCATCCACTATTGATGTACCATTGATTTTCTTTTCCTTCTGCATAAAAGGCTATACCACATCTTTCTATTTGAGATTGTTTCCTTCTCCATATCTTGGGATTTAATGGAGTTTTCTCCTTTTGATATGAAAGCTGAAATTTTCTCCTGCATTCAGATTCTTCATGACAAAAGTTGTTACAGATTGAGCATTCTATTTCATTTTCAAGAAGAGAAAAGTTATTATAGGAACTTTTCTTGACCCGTATTACATTCCTTCGATTTCATGCTTCTCTAGTCATGATGGTTTTGTAAGTAACACATTGAGCAGCTTTGTGTCCAAAATTATGACATGAGAAACATTGCCCATTAAAGAAATTCCTATGACTATCGAATCTATTGACTTGGTGATTGTAGTTTCTTTTCATCTTTGGAGAAAATTGAGTATGATTTACCTGAGCTTGGTTGTGGCTTCTATTCATCCTTGGAATACATTGAGTCTGATTTACCTGGTAACCTACTTTATGCCTTTGCTGACGATTGTCATACTATTCACTAGTCTTTGCTGCATCAAGATAGCTTTTAGTGGAAGTTGACGGCTTCTGTGATTGAGGTGCTTCTTCAATATATCTAAGACTTGTATTTATCAGAGGAGAATTATGTACTTTGATAATTTCATCTAATTTTTCTGATCTTTTGGAAAATCTAATATTGAGAGATTTCATTTTCTCAAGATCCTTTCTTATACCCACAATTTCACATTCTAGTTTTTCATTGTGTTTTTCTTTCTTAGCAATTTGGTATGTCAAGGTACCTATAATCATATTCTTTTCTTCTAGACAGATTTTGAGTTTAGAAATTTCTTCATGAAGGTCATCTTCTTCTAAAGCATCCCAAAAATTATCATCATCATAAGCCATTAGAAGTCTATAGTCATTACT
Organism: Pinus taeda; assembly: GCA_000404065.3. NCBI lineage: Eukaryota > Viridiplantae > Streptophyta > Pinopsida > Pinales > Pinaceae > Pinus > Pinus taeda. Next base: position 3,021 of record APFE031294399.1, read on the forward strand.
ATTTTCATCTTCATCACTATTTGACAAACCATCGCTATCTTCATGAGTATAGTAACTTCTTTTATTTACAACTTATTTTCTATTCCATTTTTCATGTTTATCTTTATGAAAACATTTGGCAGCATAATGACCGACCCTGCCACAGGCAAAGCATTTGAAGGGTAGCTTACATCTAAATCTTCTAGAACCCCATTGAAGCTTCTTGACAAAGTTTATCTCATCTTCTTCTTCTGAGATATGTCCTGATTCATTGTGTTCTTCCTTTCCTTTTACTGAAGCTTTAAATGCGGCTTCTCTTATATTTGATGGACCTCCTTTTCTCATCTCAAATGCAATTAAGATTCCATGAAGCTGTGTCATAATGATAGTCTGCAGATCCTATTTTTATTCTATGGCAGACACTTTTGATTCAAATTTAGCAGGTAAGGATCTCAAAACTTTCTCAACTAAGATAACTTCCTTTATATCTTCACCCAAATTCTTCATACAATTAACAACCACATCTATACGTAAGAAGTAACTAGCTATACTTTCATCATTGTGCATCTTAAGAGTTTCATACTGAATTATGAGAATTTGAAGTTTAGCACGCTTTACGTAAGAGTCTCCTTCGTAGCTTAGAACGATTTTGTCCCATATTTCTTTGGCTGATTTGAGCTACATGAATTTGACAAACATTGATTCTGAAGGAATTGTTGTTGGAAATGTATATCCTCCTTCCACAATTTCCCAGACATCTATTCCAAGTGATTGTAGATAGGAAATGGTTCTTATTTTCCAATAAACAAAGTTGCTCCCATCAAATATTGGCGGTCTGATGGATCCCACACTTTCTTGATTACTCCTGATGATGGATCTCCCTTCAAGAAATCAAGCTTCTTCTAAAGGACCTGCTCTGATACCAATTGTTAGAAATATTACTAAGCGGGGGTGAATCAGTATTATCAGATCAATATTTTAATTTCCTAAACATATTTATATACGCTACTTCAGCTACGTGAACTAGCATGTACATGCGACTGTACTTAAAGAAATGAACGTATATGTAGAGAAATTTTGATTTTGACAGTTTATCATGTATTGAACTTTAACTAGTATATCAGAGATGTATTAGACAGTGCAGTAAAAGTAGAATAAAGAATCACACACAAGAAAAACACATGAACACCAAGATATAAGGTGGAAACCCAATGTGGGTAAAAACCACCTGTTGTTGTCGTCTTTGTCTTCTTTTAATAATATGAAAATCTGTTTAGAATCTTGTACTAGTGTAGACTCATACTAGTACACAAGCACCCACTTGTAGAAAGCTACAACCTTATGTTGTTCTCCAGCTACTATTGTAAGGGAGCTACAACCCCCTAGCTCTTGTACTAGCCAATATGTTTATTAGTACATAGGTGCTAGCCTACAGAAAACTCAACTTTTCTACCAGGGACCACGTTTCATGAATTTTCAGACCGGATACTCCTGGAACAAAACACCATAATCTAAAGGCCATGTTTCATTCAATATTCATACTGGACCCATCAACAACATCATAACTGGAAAATAATCATCAAGTATATCTGCATCAACCAATCACTGAAACTCAATCACCATATCCTGAATCTGATCATTCAGAACACTGTCACTAGAATACAGTCACCAGAACCCAAAACAAAACCTAGAACTCTGCAACAACAAATAGAAACAATTGAAACATACTTCATAAGGTATACACTACTTCCATGTGTCAAACCATCATGTATACACACTTTTATCAAAGCCAACCATCATACACATCTGTAAATATTAATTCATAAATTTTCAGCTATTCCAGACTTCAATTATACCTAGATCATAACATTTATAGAATAACACGTGTCAGTATTCTGATCTAGACTGTACATGATCAAACCACATAATGATAATTCATTTCAAGTCTTAAGATCCTGATCCATCATTAGATCTTATCCCTCATCAACCGCTAAGGTTCATCCTCGGTTCAGATCAAGCAAAGCACCATAAGCCAATAACCTGCATACTAGATCTCACACTTCATCAAATATTTGATACTTGCACACTTTGGCCTAATGATCTTCTCCTCCTTATATAGTTTTAGGCCTTTTTCAACACCATGGTTCAAAATCACTTAGGACCAATACCTTCGACCAAATACCTAGGGTCAATACCTCGGACCATATACCTTGGACCAATACCATGGATCAAAATACCTTGGACCAAAAACTTAGTTTTCCAACATATACATGCTTTTCCTTCTGTGAAAGTGCATGTGTACGTATACACTACTTGCGTTCAATGAACGTGCGTCTATATGTAGCTTGGTCAAGGTGAACCAGTGTATACCTCTCTCTCTTCATTCTCTATAGTCTGATTTGTAATTCTTTGTTGTTGACATGCTACACCATGATCTTTCATATGAGTGAGTTTTCATCAAGGAAAACACCTGTATCATAATGCCAACATAATATTGTGGAAAAAATCTCCTGTAATGCTCTCCTCCACAAGTCCAACACTGCAAGGGCTTCCTACCATCACCCGTGTTTCAGACCAAAATCCTTGTCCTCTATCAAATGCATTGAACTTCTTAGCTGGTGTTGCATTCTCTTTGTTACTTGGGCCTTGAGGCCTTGTCTACTTCTTATCCCATTTTCCTTTATTCTTATCATTACCTTTCCAGTCTTGCTTAGTCTCAAATTTTCACTTTGATTGTTCATAACAATGCTTTAGCTTCATAAGGGCTTCCTCCAATGATCTAGGCTTATCAAACTCAATCATGTCCTTGAATGTTACTGAAAACCCACTGATGAATCATGAAATCTTGGCATTCTATTCCTTGAGTTAAGGCACATACCTCAATAACTCTAATAATCTGTTGGTGTACTCCTCATCGGTCATAGATCTCATCTTCAACTTATAGAATTATTTTTTACCTGTCATCATAGTATCTCTCTGATAGATACTTCTTCCTAAAAAGTTTTTCGAACTCACTCCAAGCCAACTCCTCTTCCCTTATTCCCTTGACATTCTTTACATATTCCCACCAAATGTATGATTTACATTTAATAATGAACGTGGTTATTCTAGTGTTCGTCTTCTCTGAGTAATCATGCAATATGAAGAAATTATTCATCTAGAGAAGCCATGCTTTGGCATCCTATGACTTCTTCATTTCTCCATCAAATGTAGGTGGCTTTGCTTTCTTGAACTCATTAGGAAAATATCCCATGTCGGTCCTCCTATAAGGATGATAACGATGATGATTATGATACCTGTATGAACTAGAACTAGATTAAAGCCCATGTCCAGTACCTCGTCTATTAGGTGTATCCAAGAATTTGCCATCTCTGAGCATGTCATCTCTTTCCAACCTATGCCCACCATGTGACTTGCTACCATATGCCCCATTAGTCCTATTCTCTTGTCCATGATTGATTATAAATGGTCACTGTCTCTGCAAGTCTGACAAGCTCTAAAGGATAACTACATTGACTTCTTCTTGTTTCTCATGTTCCCTAGCAAGTCTCTCTTATGATTGAATTATTCGGTCATTGTCTTCTTTTCAACTCCTTATTTCTGCCTTCAAGCTTCTTAAAGTGTCTGCTATGTGAGGGGAGTACTCATCACCATGCCACCCATTTGATCTATAGGGATAATCTCATGAAATGTCGTCTACTATATTTCTAGTCATATTTTTCTTCTCTTCCTGTAAGGTATATCACTTCGGCTGAACCAAATCATAAACAAACCAAAGTACCTCAGTTTAGTTCAGGGGAGGATATATCGTCTGCAATACCAAATAGATTAACACAATATATGTATACTCATAACCATCATAGTATATAGACATAATCTCAATCATTATCCTAGGTACCATGCAGGATGCCACACCTATAATGCCAACTAGGCACAATGCATGCATAACAACATATGTACGACGTGCATGCATACACAATACATACAAATACTAACATACATTCATGATGAATACATTCTGACAACAACATCATCAACTTCTACATGACATCACAATAGAAACCGTGAACACCACCATGCATACACAAAAAGAAAATATACCACAAGCATAAGGACCCATATGCAATTGACATGTACACATGGCAACACATTCATCCAAGGAGAAAGGAAAATAGACATTACCTAAGGAGAATGGAACTTGGCTCTATACCACTCTGTAACACCATCCTCCCACATTTACCCAAGCTAACTGGTCCACTGGGGTAAAAAATTGATGAGAGGCTACTATGATGTGATTCAACTCCCCATGTATATTTAAGGAAGTGGAATTGACAAACAAAAAACCACTCTTACCTTCCCAAGAGCTATAGACCCTTCAGGAGGCAACCAACCCTTCCAAGTGCTTAACTCATGATAAAACTTGTCATTTTGTTGATATGAACCCTCAGTTTCTCCCATGGAAAGCCATGCATGCGAGTGAGACCTTCCAATCACTCCCACAACAAGGCATGACGACGGCTATGGTCTTTTTATGAGCCAATGACCCTGAATTTTGTGCCACTTTTTCAAGGCCAAGAATCAGGCCATTGCCCAAAACTTCATGAAAAATTTAGAAATGATAAACAACAATGGAATAAGGCTACTAATGTAATCATTGGTACAAATACTTGACCTAACCCATACTAGCCAAGATAGGCATTTATTCAAACATTCACAAATATGTAATCTACAAGTCATAACAATAAATTTGAGTATAGGGGTCTCATACTTATTTGATAATTTTTAAGAAGGTTTGATTCCTTATCACAATATTTGCATTACCATATATTAGGTCATATATTTATTCACATTTCATATACTAATCAAATCATGATGAGAGCCATAACCAAATTTTGACATAAACCATACTCATAACCAACATATAACCAAAGATATATAAATGATGAAATAACCATTCAAGCCATCTAATGACAAGCACATTTACTCATAAAATATCAAAGGAAAAGGATCTCTTATTAACATATGAAAATCTAAGTCAGGGATTTCCATGTACCACCCGACCATAGATTGGGTTGAACCAAATCTCTCTTTCATCCAATCGCCCTCACGCCATATTCCAAGCATGAATGTGGGATCTCATGAGACAAATCAAACAAAACCAAACTAGGGCTTCCAAAAGCCAAAACATCTCAACTGTCAACCAATGATTCCACTTCATGGTTGGAGATCACTGACCATAACCGGATCAGTCTCTACCCAAGTTTTCCATGGCTCCAAAGCATTAGTTCCAACCAAGGCTTCTAGGACTAGTAACTCAACCCATGACTATTATTTGTCTCAAGAGCGTTTGTCCAACCAAGGTTCCAAGACTAGTAAGTCAACCCACCCAGGACTCTAGATAATTTTTCTAGCCAAGGCTTCCAGGACTAGTAACTCAACCCAAGTTGTTACAGGTTTTCCAGAGCATTTGTCCAACCAAGGCTCCAGGAACTAGTAAATCAATCCAAAACCATAAGGAACATGAGAACCAAATAGAAAAAAAGGATAGAAACCCACCATGCCTATCCAAGAAATGACAAGGCTAGGAAAGACCACTGTCAATCTAGGAAATCTTCCATGCCAATGACAGATCATAACCAACAAATTACATGCATGTGCCATGCATGCTAAAACTATCAAGGAAATCATACATGCAACTCAGTACCTACAAGTGAAACCCATTGTAGATGTTGATCCTGATGTCCTCTTGTGCTTTCGTCCTCTTCCTTTAACTTGGTGCTCAAAATTCCAAATATGCCACACTCCTCCAAGAATGGTCCAAGAAGAAAACTCTAAGTGTCCAAGAGTATGAGAGAGAGAGAGAGAGATTAGAAAGTGAGAGCTCCAAGCTAAAACTAAAAAAAGGTTGTGAACTGATCTTCAAAAGCCTTTTTATCATTGATTTCTCTATTTTCTTCAATTTTCCATAATTTTCCTTCATTTTCCTCATCACATGAAACTTGTGATCCTTCATCTCCCTTTTCTCCTATTTTTCATTATTTTCATAAATAAAATACCAATAAATGCCTCATGCCTTTCAAAAGCCTTTGTCATTTCCTTTACCAAATTCCACGATGATTAATTAATGACAAGTGATCCCCATCACTATTTTTTTTCCCAACATTCATCTTGGAATATGTGTCCCATGACCTTGGTTATTATTTCTCCTTTATTAACTTTATTACATGGATTTTTTACTAGGGTTGTTACAATCATGTCCCTTAGACTTGCTACCTGACTTAAGCCTACATGACTCATAATCAAATTAAATTCATTTTTTTGGATTTCAATCCCATTCCTTTGGGTAGAAACTCCCAAACTTGGGTACCTTGTTCATAATATCTATTTTTGTGGGTTTTCTCCACTCGAAAATATCTTCCAAGCTACCTAAATTTCAATAGTCCCTCTTAGTGAGGAAGTTATTTCCACCACTAGAAAGTGGCCTTACTTTTGAATATGATTTGCAGCCATGATCTTTTGGAAGACCTGGATCTTTGAAGATACCATACTCCTTGAAATCCCAAACTCCATGACTTTTCCTTGCATGTCCATGATTATCTTCGCATGTGTCATGTCTTCCCTTGCATGATTGTGACTTTCCTTGCATGGTGCATGACTATTCTTGCATATACCATGACTTTCCTTCCATGCACCCCAACTATCCTTGCATGGGATACAAATTTCCATACACCACCATGACTATCCTTACATGGTTTGTGACTTCCTTGCATATCCTCAAAGACATCACTCTCTCACTTGAACGCAAACTAGTTAGAATTCCATTGAGCAGCTGACTGGCGTCTGTAATATCCCTTTGAAGCCAAACTCACTCTAATTATGCAAAACCTCCTCTTGGCTCACTCTTCTTTCCATCACAGAATTTTTTGTAATTGTTTTGATGTTTTTTCAAGGTCAGTCCCAAGTTGTGGTTGAACACTAGGCCTAGTCCACTCTAGACCATCGTAAATCAACTTTGCAAGTGTTATCATCCTCCTACGTCAAATTATTCATATGTACATGGCTCCACTATTAGATGTGAAACTCTAAAACCCAATGAAGATATTATCTCATGATCAACTTGCCATCCACATAGATCTACCTCATCCATGCCAAAGCATTCCTTTCCAAGGCATTTGATCTGTCTCAACATTTGTTGACCATTCAATGGAAGTCCATTATCACCAACCCACCACACAACATATTGTTGTGCATTGAGTTCTCCACCAATCCACCAAAACTCCTATCTTGCCTCATTACCAAACTAGACAAGACCACATCTCAATGTACGTAGTTGAACCTTCTGCTTCATGTCTAGCCAAATATGAGTTGGAAACACTACTGCTTCCTACAATGTCTATGCACACTCTAATCTAGCTTCCCTTCAAATTATATCTGATACCATGTTGGAATTTCCATGCCCTCTAGGTCAAGTCTATGCCCTAGCTAGGCACACAAATGCACTAGAGATGTCGAACATTAAATAGCTTTGCACAACAAAATATAACAACAAACAAATCATACACAATATTTTTGGCCCAAAACACATTCCTTACTATTCCATCAATAAGAAAAACTTAGGGTTCCTGTACAAATGATCATGACCCTTTATAAACCCTAATTCAATGCTATAGTACATATTTTATCCTTTGATTGTAACCATAGGGTTGAGGCCTAGTCCATTACGTCCTCATTTTCCCAAATACAATTACAAATGGTTGTCGTTCACCTACAAAATACAATCAACAAGTACTTGACTTACCTGGGATTGTTCCTTAAACCCATAATATTTATTACCACTTGTTGTAGTCCTTGTCCTTTGACTGCTACATAATTCATTTTGCATATGGTTTGTTCCTTATACCACTGTCCAACATAGATCTGCCCTTGTCTATCTATACCAAGTATTGTCCAGATCTCTTGATAGCTCCACAACCTTCTCCCTGACCTCAACCAACTATTTGAAGCCTAACATACCTTTTCCTTTTCCTCGCCTCCTTTTCCTTAGTTGTCGCTAGTTTTGTTTTAGCCTCAAACTATCTTCTTGGCTTTGGTCTAGTCCTTCATACCTTTGGCCCACAAGATTAGACTCTTAACAGACCTAAATAAAACCTCATTCACTAGTTGCAACAACACCTAAGGTCTCGACCTTATTCTAGCCATGCATTTCATTTGTCCTTGTGGCCCTTGGCCTTGCAGCCTATGGCTATCTTCCTCATTGAACAAAATTTGACCTTTTCTTTTCTAAGACAAAACTCCATAACAAAGCCTCCCTCTCTTGCTTGCGATGTTTTTATAGGGCTTCCTGTGTCTTGTTTGGTTGCCTTTCTCACAACTGTGTTTCCTCCTACCTCTTTTCTTCTAGCTCTTCCTTTGGCCAATTTATATTTTTCTAATGGATGTGAAACCCCAAGGGTCATGTCCCTTGACCTTGCTGCCTAACCTAAGCCTACATGACTCATAATCAAATTAAACTCATCTTTTTGGATTTCAATCCCATTCCTTTGGTTTAAAACCCCCAAACTTGGTTACCTTTCCCACAAGATCTCTTTTTGTGGGTTTTCTCCACTAAGAAATAACTTTCAAGCTATCCAAATTTTAACAGTTCCTTCAAGGGTGATGGGATTGTAGTATCCCCTTTTTAATCCTCAAGCTTCTTATATGTAATTAAGAATGAATGTTGGATGATTAACATATATAGCATGCCAAAAATTAAAATGATGTAAATATTCTCTTAAGTGTATGTTTTTCTTTCTGAAAATAAGAAAAGGGCATCCTACACAAACCTTGATGCTTATGATAGAAGTTTCATGGAAGGAAAACTATGAGGGCGAATGGAGAAGTTTTCCTAACTAAATTAATTGACTAGACACTTGATGTTGTAGCTAAACTACTCAAGTTGCCAGAAATTATGAGGAAATCTGGAAAGTGACATCTAATTTCCCCAAGGTATGGGCTACATACCCCCTTTATTGGATACTCCTAGTGCCCACATAATCCCATCAAGGGGGAGACCCAAGGAAAAAAAGAAAAAGATAAATGAAGAAGAATAAAGAGACAAAGATGTGCGTGGGTGGAAAAGTGGGTTGTGACTGAGAAGATAAAATGAGAGAGGAGATGATCCAGGAAGATATTAGTGGCCACCCACCTATTCCACTTGGATCCCTAACATAGTTTCTTTCAATTTCCTTACTCATAGCACAATATACTATTTTTGACATTTTTTCGGGCCTTAAATTTTTGGATTTGTTTTAAGGCACTAAACAACATTGTTTTGGAAAACGAGAAACAATTTATAATAAGGGGTTGCAATCGAAATTTTTTTCCTCAGATAGATAATTCTAATGAGGTATCGTACGCATCAATCGAAGATTGTATGCCAAAGTTATGACCCCGAGAATTTGATGTACCAACTAACCCCAATGGGGCCCACAAACTTTTGTCATTTCATCACCTAGGGTTAGGTTTTTGGATGTTTAGAGTTTTCCATTGTTTCTCAATAATAAAAATATCTCCAAGCCTCATTGTACTAGAATTCCAAAGACATGTAGTCATCACATCTCTTCTCAGAGATAAGTTACCATTGACTGAGCTATTTTATTTCCACTCTGCATGTAAACAATTTTCAATATTTGTTATTAGTGAATTGAAGCTTAGTTTTAGTTGCAGCTTCGTGTTTCTGTTTAAGTTTTTATTTCATTTCCTTCCTACATAGATCCAGATCAAAAGAACTAGAGAGAAGTACATACTAAAGAAACCCTATAATTTATGAATTAGGTGAATAAATGTTTCTAAGAGCGAGTGCAAGGTAAATGACTTTGAACGAGGGGTGACAAGCCCTCTAAGTCATAGCCACTTAGTGTGGAAGTGGATCATGAAGTGAATTTGACAAGGAATCAATAATAAACCTGTACTTTAGTTTTAGGGGCCTGATAGAATTTGGAATGATTTATTTGATTGAGGCATAAAGAAGGGAAGCACTAAGGGACTATTAAATTAGTGAAGGGATCCTTTTTTTGTTGTGCAGGCCTAGATGACCATATTGTTTTGCTATGTTAAGAGGTCTCGAATTAGCTAGTGATGTTCCATTTATGAGATTCTTGTAAGTGAAGGAGAGTATCCTTCATTTGCTCTACCCTAAACTGAAATTTTGTTCAACCATGAGTGGAGCTTCCTCTTAAGGCATTGGATCTAGCCCAAGGTTGCCGACGATAAGAAAGATTTATGTGTAGTTGTGCATACGGTTGGGTGAAGCTCTCATCCTCAATTCCATCAAGCTATTGTAAATCAAATAACTCTATAAATTCCTTTCTATTAACGAATTTATATAGTTGTTCAATGTTTTATGACTAGTGTTGAGTTGGACATTAATCTCACTTATGAATGTCACCTCTGGAAAGGAATGCATATTGATATTTGAATGCAATTTTTTTAAATGAGTAATGATTGCGATATCAATGTCTTAGAGTGAATATTGACTTGAAAAGTCTTCGAGGAACATTTAAATTAATTTATTTGAAGAAATAACTAATAAATGCATGAACCAACTATAAAATTAAACGGGGACATTTATAATTAGTTAAATGAATGTTGGCGAGTAATTGTTGGTACATTTGTGGAGCATAACCCATGTTCCGACTAAGAATATTAAAAGTTTAAGAGCCATTGGACTTTCTTGAATGATCCATATTTAATTCTATGCTATATAGTGACAATTGCATTCATAGAATAAGAGCATGGAATATGGGTGTAAATGTCCTTAGATAGTTTAGTTTATTTATTTTTTATGCGGTTTTATTCAGATAAATTTGAATTTTTACTAGATTTAAATGTTTTAATAACTCTCAAAATAGTGGGAGTTTAAGACATACTATAGTTGTTTTAAGGAATTAATAATTATGATTTTTCTAATTGCAAACTCCTTTCCAGCCTAAGTGGAAAGAAATAAATTTACCTCCATACCCCATACAAATCTAGAACCTAAAGTAGCTAATTTGGCCTAAGTTCACATTCACTATCAAACTAGGAGAATTTATTAAATTTGATGCATTCCACATGAAATGATTTTAAATAGTATTTATGTCAAATTTAAGCGTGGTAAAAAAACTCTCCCTCATTTGTCTGGTGGAAATCATTATTTTTCCCTGTATTTTTGGTGGGCTGCTAGAGATACTTAGTGTGAAAGAAAGCAATAAGCCAATTGTATTTTTCATGATTTTTTTTATAAAAATTGGTAAATAATTTATACTTAGAGAGATAAACTTCTAATTCCTATTTTCTTCGAAAAATCTCTCTATATATATAAATAATCATATGCTACAAATCAACTCTTCTTGAAAAATCTCACGAAGTCGAAAGCTTGGGGAGTAATTTCCCTATGGAGAATGAATTGTGAATGTTTGGGAAATCTTCGGTACAAGATTGAAAATCAACTAAAGGAGTGTATGGTGTGTGGAGTGAAGACTTTATGTATGAGTGTTGAAATTAACTAAGTGTGGGTGATACAATTTGGCGGTTATGGAACTTTGAGTGCACTTTAAATGACATGACATGGAAGTGTAGAGGTAAAGCTTGTCCATAGGTGAGGGTATGTTCTACCACTTCGTATAATGTCGGGTTGAAAACACATCAAAATAAATATTTGTTTTTGGAAAAGTGGTTCAAATATTTTGATTAGGAAATAAAGAGTAAATAATAAAATTAAGGTGAATGAGGTAGGAAAGTGGGTAATAAATTATTATTTTTCCTCTTTAGGATTTAGAGGATGGTCACATGTAATAAATGAATTATAGGTTACTAGAAGAAATATAATAATTTTAGGAAAAAGGTTTATGCAATAAATATAAATAACTTAAGTTATGACCATGGTTAATAAATGTAATAAATGTAAGAGTAATCTATGTGGGTATTAGGAAATAAAGAGTAAATAATAAAATTAAGGTGAATGAGGTAGGAAAGTGGGTAATAAATTATTATTTTTCCTCTTTAGGATTTAGAGGATGGTCACATGTAATAAATGAATTATAGGTTACTAGAAGAAATATAATAATTTTAGGAAAAAGGTTTATGCAATAAATATAAATAACTTAAGTTATGACCATGGTTAATAAATGTAATAAATGTAAGAGTAATCTATGTGGGTATTAGGAAATGATATGGTATGTCTAGGGCTAGGTACATTCTGATGTGACATGTGGCACTAGTTTCCATTTCATTTTTCATGTGTGAAATGTACATACATGCAAATGCGGTGTTGGTATAAAACACTCCTAAGGGCCATAACATGATGTTCTAGACTCAAAATGGGACAAATTTATTTCGTCAAAAAGTGTTGGATGAACAAAATATAGTGGTAGACTCAAAAAAGAGTTTAAGATGGTTGTAGGAGGAGGAATTTTTGAAACCCCACTTCTTTAAGATGACCTAGAAGGTTGGGTTTAGATACCCCACAACCTTAATCAAGCATTAAAGAGCTACATTATACAAAAATAACATCATGTGAATGCTATACAAAACTGGAAAATTTATTTTGTTACTAATAATTACATTGTAAGGCATTCCCCTCTATAAAAAACTCTCCTAGCTGCCTTGGTGTCATAATTTGTGCCATTTGATCTTTTGTTAGACGATTGGGTTATGACTGTCCATTGATTTGAATTGAATGACAGTTGTTATTCGGTCTTTGCAGTTAACTGCCCCTGTGGTGGATGCTTAGTAGCCTCCATTGTTGCGATGCTGCGAGACTGTTTGACGCTGGAGCTCATCTACACCTACATGGGAAAGAATTTCATGGTTTGCATGCTCTTCTTAGGAATTTCCTTAGGTGTTGTGTCTATTATCTACGTCGTACACGACACCACACAAATCCCGGGTAGCCTTTAATCTACACAATCTCATGGCCTTTAATTTTTCGGTTTCCTTCCTCCATGATGTGAAAGTGTTTCTAAGATTATGCACTTGTCAAATAATTTCACATTTCACTGCTTATTTATTATTGCTATGGCAAGTCCTATTGAACTCTCTTGAAATCCAGTTGTCCTCTTTGATCGAGGAAGTATCGTTCTTGCTCCAAGTGTAGGAAATCCAACTGCTGAGTCTTTAGGATCAGAGGGTTCTAATGGGAGGAGTTATCATGGTAACTACCTCTCTCTCCCCCATCAGCTTGTGTTTGGCCATTTGCACCTATGCCTACAGAGACCCTTCTCTACAACTTGATTATTTTAACACAATGGTTGTGATCCTATTCAATTCCCATTTATTTTCAAGTTGTTTGTTTAATATTGTCATTTTTCTTTATACATGGATTTTCTCTTGCTAGACAATTCTAAGGATGGAAGCGGACTATCTGATGCCAGGGGAAATGTAATTGTAATGAATATAGGTTTATTTTAAATGCTTATGCATATTTTTTTGTACAAATATCCTAGGGTTTAAATAAGCTACTTCAATCTAAAGACAAAGACAAAGCTTATTTACCTACAATTTTCCTATAAAAATCCGATTAAGAATGATTTGGGTGGCGAAATCATGAAAGAATTATTAGGGGTCGAGCTCAGTGATGCACTAGTAATGATAATGGAAGAGAGCCCTCATATTTATGTCAAAAGAAAGAAAATGAAGAAGATTGTTGAATCATTAATAGAATTACAAAAACATGTTGCAAATATCATTTATCAGGTAAGGGAAGTTGAGTAGTAATGTGTGTGGAGGAGAAAGGTCTGCAAAATCTTTAGTATTCATGAACTCAAACTTGGAGAAACTCTTTTGCATACAATTTGTTAGGGATATCCATGTACATTTGAAATTTAAATATCTAGAATTGTTTAAGCTAAGAAAGAAAAAGATGTTTAATGGGCCATGTTTGTATGCTTTGTGTTTGTAATTGTTTTTTTGGCAACAATCTCATGTACCATTCTCCTATTTGCATTCTTGAAGTAAATAAATTTAGTTTAATTACACTTGTTCTCCTTTCTGTAAACACTTGTGGTACTTTTTTATGTTTGTTGATGATGGTTTTTTCTAAAGCTGTTTATTTAACTTACAATGGTCCTCTTTCTAAGCCGCTGCACTATGAGGGAGGTCAATGTGTTATTAAAAGCATCCAAAACTTGCACATGGCTTCATTCACATCCTCTCAATAATTTTAAAGATTTTATGATTTGGGAGAAAAGATATGAACTCCCCGCATAAACTCTTCAACAATGCACATGAGACTAGCATCCAATTAAACTCACATGCTCTGCCCCACTCACTTATTGTACCTTGATTTCAACCTTGCTCTGTCAATTAGACAACACACAGTGCATAGAACTCCACAAGCAACATAAGCAATAAAATCAGACCATGGTTGCACCGAAGCTTTAAGATATCAACCATCCTTTGACAAAACAACTACATGGGCTAGATTATTGCATCGACTCCAATCCACCGTGGTGTAATATTTCTAAGCATCTTATTTTCCTTTAGCCAATAATGATTTTATCTCTTATACTTTTTTGCCTTCTATTTCTACCTAAAGAAATGCTTATGTAAGTTGAGAGTATTTTTATGTGCTATGTTTTTGGCATAGGCCTCTCACTTTCTAGAAGTGCGAGAGTCAATGCTTTTTTTACAGTCAGTGTGCTTGCTTCCAATGTCTTAAAGTAGGCTCAGGAATATAGTTATCTATTGAAGACCGTGAAGAGTTCATAACATGAATAGGTTGGCTTTCCCTCTCTTCTAGGTCTATACCATTTTTCTAATAAAAAAAATTTCATGAACCATGCTTGAATGTAGATCCTTTTTATAGTTTTTATGATTGTGTTGCAATCATGCCTTATTGTCCAATCAATTATTATGGAATATTGCAATTTTTACAATAACTTTTCTTGCAGTACAAGTTCCCAAACTAACCTACTTTGATGTACAAATATGTTGTGCCATAGCGGAGGAAATTATTCTGGCATTTCAAAATTACATTTTGATGCTAGGAACCACTATGATGATTCCAACTCAACACGTTCCTTTGATGGGTGGTAGTGATGTAAGCATTTTTTAATTTTTTGGAATTTACAATAATTGTTTTTTGGTAACTATGTAATTTATCTAATATGCTTGTTCGATTAATTTATTTTTTGTGTGGAATAGAATGGTAAGGCACAAGTGATACAAGCATTACTATTTGTTGTTGGACTTAACATGTTTTTATAATCATTGTTTAGAACTCGTTTGCGTACAATTTTTGGTGGTTCATTTTCCTTTGGCATACCTGTTGTGTGCTGAAAAGGACAATTTAGAACAACATTTATTAGGTTTGCAAGAATTAATACAGAGTGCCAATGTAGATATTGCATTTATTTATAGAGAATGTGAATACAAGGTGCAAGAACGTATAACCCAATTAGATATGTCAAAGAAGCGACATGAGGCATTATTTTCAAGGCTACAAGCTGCATGGGATGAAAGAAAAGTCACAAAAAGCATGCATTGAGTTATTACTCAGTGTTTAAGGGGATTCAATAGAGAAGAAAACTAGAGATATAGATCACACTTCTAATATGAGACTTGATATTTTAGCCATCAACAAAGAAAATGTATCCCTCAAGATTGTCAAGTTAGATTGGCAACAAAAGTTATCATCCTTAAAGGATAAAATCAGAGAAATTAAAGAGAAAATATTTGTGAAAGATGATGGAAGGATCCCAACATTTCTTTAGGATAACCTTGAAGTCTTGGAGAGGGTATTCCAAGAGCTCAAGCAAGAAAATATAAGTATGATTAGTAAGTTAATTGGTGAAATAGTTGCAAAAAATAAAAATAAAAATTACTGATCATAATCCTGATAGGCAGAGCTTACCTAGTGAGTTGAACCTTCCCAGGAACATTATAACCAATGGAGAAATCAATGGTAGCAAAGACAGAAAGTTGGAACTTGACTTGAACAAAGATGAAATTCATAACTATAATCACTGATATGAGTCAAGTTATTTGGATGGTTTTCAAGAAGTGCATGACACATAGTTGTGGCTAGATAGAGTACA
>APFE031294412.1:0-13378 GCA_000404065.3 Pinus taeda
AAACATGAATTGGGTTGAGTGGGGAGCAGGATGAAGGGGAAAGGGAAAATTAGCAGAGTGAAGTAGAAAAATCACCATCAATTGCACCTGAAGACCGAGCATGACCCCACCCATCTTCTTGTACTAGGATATTTACCCACTCGATGTCTTTGGGGATGATACAGTTTAGGGGAAGGAGAGGAGGAAATAGGCTCAGGGTGTGGCTCAGTCTGAGGGCAAGAACTACCTCCCCGAGTTCCGCATCTTCGGCTTCTCATTCGATGTCTCACCATGCTGGTATCTCTCGCTAAGTACTCAGAGGGAGTAGTAAGAGAAGGAACGATGATAGAGGGAGCTCTAATAGAGGGATTGTGAGCAGGAGCAAGGTCAGTCTTAGCAGAGGTTAGATAGTAGAAACTAGAATGGGAATGGTGAAACCCATGTCCAAAATTTACGCAACAAACTAACTAGTAGTGACGCCAAGTTACAGTGCGAGAGGTGGGTTCATAGGCTTGAGGCGGGCAGTTGCAATGGAGCAGGGGAGATGGAGAAACAATGAACTGAGGTACCTCCATATCCAGAAAGTTAGTGGCTTTTTCCTGCTTCAGACCTGCATTAAATGTTGCCTGTAGTGTGTCAAGAGGGCATCTCAGGGTGGTATGGGGAGGGGCACCACTAGCCAAGTGGCATGTCCTCTTACCGCTGGTCTTCAATGTATTCATTAATATCAAAGTGTGTCACCCGCATCCGGGTAATTTATTATGTTGATTTATAAAGCTTATATATCTCTATTATATTTTCATCATAATTGTGAGAGGGAAAATAAGAACTATTTGAAAATGGAATGACTAAGTATTTTATTGTCTTTCCATAGTCAATGAGTAATAATACCCCAACTACTTTGGTAAAAATCTTATGGATGCAACTTGGTGTCAAAAAGAAGGAAATGATTTTTATGTTATCTCCACAGTCTAACAATAACAGGAAATAAAATGACATAGCTATCGTATAAGTTTTCAAAAGA
Organism: Pinus taeda; assembly: GCA_000404065.3. NCBI lineage: Eukaryota > Viridiplantae > Streptophyta > Pinopsida > Pinales > Pinaceae > Pinus > Pinus taeda. Next base: position 1,004 of record APFE031294412.1, read on the forward strand.
ATTAGGCATGCCCACTACTACCACTCTTATGCATGAAGACTTGTATTATTAATTAATAAATTTTTAAGCATGTTGCTTATGGATAATTCGGTTTGGAAGCCTTGGTTTCAACTTTTGACATATATCTCTTCATTGAGGATCAAATTTCGAGGATTTGCTAAATATTAGAGCCATGGTGACACATGTGGTAGATTTATTCCTTCATATTTGAGCGATGGTAGCACATGTGGCATATTTTTGCCTTTGGGAGCCCTCATTGGCAATGTGATGTTGAGAGGCATTGTCACATCATGAACAAATAACTTGGATATTTTGAGTAACACCTTAGTATTTGATGCCAACTATTCATGGGGAGATTAATGAGTTCAAAAATGTAGTAAAAGAAAAGAAACATTACATGCTTAATATGTCACTTCATATGAATTTTGTAGAAAACGCTGCATTTTCTTTTTCATGGATGCCTTTCTAACATTTAAAATATATCCATTACAAACATCTAAGATATGAAATATAGTTGTGGATGTGGTTGTGTTTCTTGAAACTAAAGTAGCATGATTGATCTAAAATGACCATATGTTAAACTGAAGTAGAATTGATCAATGCCAACAGTGACCTGAATGTTAACTTAAAGTGTTTTAACTATGAGAATCAATTGAAAAGGGATGAATTGAAAACATAATTAAAACATATGAAACATGTAAACATAAGTAATAAGAAGAGAAAACATAGCAATACCAGACAACAATATTGATTATGGAGTTCTTCCCTAATGGACTACTTCTCAAGGTCCGCTTTCAAGATGGGCATCCGCTTTATTAGGATTGAATCCAAGGAGGTCGTTTACACAACAAATTAACTAGACTAATTATGCACATAGGAACTTCTAGTCACTTTCACAAGAAATATCTTTGAATTAGCTTTCCAACACCTATCTTGGTTCCCAATTCCGACTTCGGATGCCCCTATTACACTGAAAACAACAATGCCTATAACCTCTAGAATCTACACACTAAGCTCCCAAACTGCTCTAATGCCCTTCTTCATGACCAAAAGGTGAATTTATAGTTTTTTTTTGGTTCATTCGAGCTCTCCATTGGTAAGTTTAGGCATGAATGAACTCGGTCTAACCACTAGGGACACCTTATGCCTAGTCACAAGGTGGTGGCATTACTTTAAACCAAACTGAACAATAAAAACCCAAAACAACACTTTGGATAAGCGCAAAATTGCTGGCAGTTTGCTGACTGGGCTGAAAAAGGTGATGGATACCATGTGAACAACCATGGTCTAACTGCATGTTGCCACCCGACGTATGATCACCAATAGTTTTCTCTACCAGCATGGTCTTCCCACAACATGTAACAACCTTCGCTGATAGTTCCACTCCCCACGTTGTTAGTGGCTACAGTTAGACTCACTGTGCGGCTAAATTTTGCTCACATGTTACAGTTAACACTGATCCACTGTGGTCTAAACTTCCTCAACTACAACCGTTAACTGCACATTTCTCACATGACAACGCTTAGTTATAAATCCCCACGTGGTTAGGATATGATACGGTTAACACCGAAGATTAATCCTTGTCTGCTCACATGGCCCAATCTCACTATCGGCTCCCCGCGAGGTTAGGCCAACATTTAGGGGCATTTGTAATGCATTGTAATTCTTTATGTGGTTTTGCAATGGTTTATGTGTTGTAATGTTTATTACATGACTCGAATGGGTTTCTAAACTTAGGTTTAATGCATTTTACTCCATGGATTAGGAATAGGTTAGGGTTTAGGTGTATTAGGATTTAGGAATTAGGTGTATTAGGATTTAGGATTTAGGCATGAATGAAATTGATCTAACCACTAGGGACACCTCACGAATAGTCACAAGGTGGTGGCATTACTTTAAACCAATATTAACAATAAAAACCAAAAACAACACTTTGGATAAGCGCAAAACTGGTGGCAGTTTCCTAACGAGGTGGAAAAAGGTGATGGACACAATGTGAACAGTCACGTTCTAACTGCAAGTTTCCACCTCGCGGATGATCTCCGACGGTTCGTGCTACTCGCACAATCTTTCTGCAGCATGTGACAACCTTCGCCGACAGTTCCTCTCCCCGCGCTCTTAGGAGCTACACTTAGTCTGATTATGCAGATAAAGTCTGTTCACATGCTATGGTTACCATTGATCCATTGTGGTGTGAACTTCCGCAACTACAACCATTAATTGTGCACTACTCACATGACAACGATTAGTTATAAAACCCCGTGTGGTGAGGCTCTAAAACGGTTAACCCCGATGGTTAATCCGAGTCCACTCAAATTGCTCGTTGTCATGGTTAGCTCGTCGCGTGGTTAGGCCAACAGTTAGAGCCATTTTTAATGCATTGTAATGCTTTATGTGGTTTTGCAATGGTTTATGTGTTGTAATGCTTATTACATGACCTGAATGGGTTTTTAAACTTAGGGTTAATGCATTTTATTGCATGGATTAGGTATAGGTTAGGGTTTAGGTGTATTAGGATTTAGGACTTAGGTTTATGTATTACATAACTTTGATTTTCATAATAAAACCCATGCACACCTCTTCGTCACAAAGAAAAATTTGTCAACATAACATGATGACAAAGACATGTAGACAACCAAACCCCAGTGGAATTGATGACAAACACATGTCCACAACGAGTTAAAAAACCATATCCTTCGAACACTGTGAAAACCATACCAACCATTGACATCACTCGCGAAGCTGAATATACTAGACATTGAATGTTGACGACGATCACTCCCTTGATAAAGCTAAAGACCTCATTGATCATGATCATTTGAAGACCACTTCAACTTTGAACCACTCAAGACTCCGCTCATGCTCCACTACCAAGATCGTGGTGGATCAATGGTAGTGGACACAATTTTCTTCATAATACTTTTATAACTATTGTATTTTAATTTACAATGTGTTCAATGTTTGTAAAAGGGACATACACCTAAATATCTACATACATTATTCGATACTATAAGAAATTATTACTCATTACTTGTGAGTTAATTGGGAGATCAACCTCCTCGTGGCTCAAACTTACCTTGAAGGCTTCTTAGTTGTCTAAGGTTTGTCATATAGTTAGCCATTAAACTCTGCTTTTTTTCTTAATGTAATTTTTTTTATCATAATTTGGTTATCCATATTTCTAGATAATTCTAAACAAAATTCAAGTTAAGGCTTGAAAGGTCCGATACCACCAAATATTGGGGCCAAGATCCTAGACTCTAATTGGACATCTATCCTTTCAGTGTTATTATGAATGGTCATGTCACTAGAACCTTAAAACAGGGTGGACAACATGACAAACCACCATCTCAATCACTCTAACTAAAAATTATTGACAATTTAAAGTCTTATTTTAACACCAAAAAACATTGGTAAGAAAGTACATATTTTATTCCCAAACCAATTCATCATAAATAACAATAATAATTTAATTTTAAAATCACATCCCAAATAATAATAATAATTTAATTTATAATAATAAATTATTTCTAAATTTAATAACCAATAAAACACTAAGCCAATTTGAAACCCAATAACATCACAACAAAACACTGCACTAAACCAACTTGAAACCCAATAAGATCAACCCAGCAAAACACCCCCATAACATAGAACCAGGCCAAATACCAGATTGAAACTGCACGACTGGTGGTGCCCCTCAGCGCACAATACCACACATGGTATATGGTGGCGTCGGCTTACAAAAATATATCCTTCCAACCGACGAGGTGGAAGCAACATATATTATTTTCATGCAGCTTTCACTTGGCCATTACTCAATCTTAGGATTCTCTCACTCACTTTGCAGAAGAGATTTATACTGTTGTCGTTCTTGATTGGACTGTGGTCGAGTCATAGTGGTGATCTTGATTAACTGCGATTCTGGGGTTTCGTTGTACTACATTAGTGTAATTGTCGTGCTCTTGATTGACTGCGATTCTGGGGTTTCGTTGTACTACAGTAGCGATCGCTGGAATGGACCAAAAGACGAGAGTGGAGGTGCAGAAAGATGGTGCCTGGACGGAGGCAGTGATTGTCGATGCATATGGTCGTGGGCGAGGGCATCATTACAAGGTACGCTACGACCGCCACCCTGACAGCGACGCACAGCGATTGACACGAAAAGGAGATGTTCGCTATACCGGAGTCAGACCCATTCCCCCTAAGGGACCCCACAATTACAGCTACTCCATCCGAGACGCAGTTGAAGCTTCTGACAAGGGGTGCTGGTGGCCGGGCATCATCACGCAAGCTTTGAGCACCAATTCTGAGCTTTTCCTTGTATATTTTCCCCACAATCATATACAGAAAATGTACCATTACTCCAAATTAAGACCTGCTCAGGAATGGCTGAAAGGAAAATGGTACCCGCTACCCTCACAGGTAACATATTTACTGTATTTTTATTATTTTTTTGGGGCTTCATGTACATTTTTTGTTATTTGGTTATTGCTATAATGGAGAGTGAGTCTATTGTTTATGATCATTACCAATACAGTTAAGGCATTCCGTAAGTGTATGTAGTGTGTAGATGTGAATTAAGGGCTTTTTTGAAAAGAATTTTTCTGTCCATAGTAATTAGTATGTCTAATCTGATTATCACTACTTTATTATGCATTGAGTACATGTAGTTGCATTTAATTAAGTCCAGGCCTTCAAAAGCTCAAATTCATAGTTAAAATAGTATGCATTCATTTTCCAGAGTTTTCAAATAATTTTGAAATCTTTAATGTAAAGGTACCTTTCCTTTCTAGTTGATACAAGGCATGGCATTAATAGATAAGATATGCCATTGACCATTCTTCTTGTAAAGTAGGTCTTATTATTATCCATCTACATAAATACATAGGTAGACATCTAACACAGAGTTAGATGTACTTGCTATATTGCCAATCATTATATATTTAACATATGCATTGCTTCCAACATTGCCAATTAAGGTTGGTTGTGCTGCCCTAAATTATCAGTGTTTTCTATTTCCAGTTGAGCTGGGACTCTACATGATGACAAATATGCGTCCATTATGCTCTATTTTAATCCATCCACACAGATGGGTAGCTAACTAATAAATAGGGTTGTTTTTACTTACAACATTGTAGATAGTTGTATACTTGACATAGGCATTGATCCCAACATGTCCAAGTAGGATTGACTGTAGTTTCTTAAATTATAATTTCTTTGCATAAATCTACTTGTACATTGTCCTTGTAGATTAAGTTTTTCTTCCAAATCCTCTATACGGATGAACTAGGAACATTTTAGGATGAACTAGGAACATTTTAAACAAGTGGGATTGAGTATACCTATTATATTGCAAATTTTTGTATACTCATTTTTCATTGCATTCCCACGGAAGTATTACAAAATTCAGTGGAAAATTTCATTGATAATTTGTCTTAGTGAGTTATTTAATTTGTTTAGTGAACTTAGAGATTCTGTGAGTCATTGATTAATGAAATGGCTGATCTATTCTTTTCCTTTTTTTAGCAAACAAACAATATCATATATGAAGGAAAATACCCCATGCCTGCAAATAGTGAGACAACTTCGAACGCATCATCTCCCTGGGATATGCAAGCTAATGCACAATCTCAAAAGAAGTTTGAAGGAAGGCCCAAGAAGAGAAATGACGTGGAACAAAATCAGAAAGGAAATTCACTTTCTCCTCACTCGATAGGTGTTAAACGACTGTATGTTTATGATGATAGAAAGGATGGAAATGATAGAGGCATTAAAGCTACACCAGGTAATGATGTCAAAAGATTTAAAGTTATGGAGTCAACAGAATCTATGGATCAGATCTTAAAATACACCAAGACTCCTGTGGAAAGATGTACAGGGAGTGCAATACTTGGTTCTCCTAGAACTGAGCTTGACAACAAAGCTCAGAGGAATAATCCGTTGAACATGGTGGCAGAGGAAAGACTAGAAACACATGATGAAGAGTTACTGGCATATCATTCTGTGTTAGAGGTCTTTTATGCTCAGTCTCAGTGTCACTTATCCTGCGAACGTCATGATTTCTTGACCAGACTCCGTATTGCATTGCATATTACTACGGATGGGCACGCTGACAAGTTGAAAAGGCTGATTTCTCAGTCCTAATTTCTTATGTTTTTTTGCAGCTTGTAAAAATGTATTTTATGCAAACCAAAATATTATTAGGGATTTCATCAAAATGTTCACCCTATTGGACAATAAAACTCGATAAAATGATATTGATTTGATTTCCAATGCTCATGCAGGGCACTGCTGTACAGGAATTTATTTCTGGTGCATAATCTCGCACATAGTAATTCAAATTTGGCTTTGATCTTATTTGACAAACTGATGCTTACGTAATGTAGCCTCAGCGATGTAACTATGGAAAGATTATCAGGAATTTGGTGAAAATACTTTCGCTATTGAACCATATTTCAATACCAAAATTGAGGTCAGTTCTATCGAAATGGTCTTCAAAGCTCATGGAGGGCACAAATATACGGAGATTCACAGCTCTTATATAGTATTTTTAAATTTGTGCTTCTCTGTTGTTTTCATGGAAAAGAAAATAAATGAGTGATAAAACATTTCATTTCTTCTAATTTTATAGTGAAGCTGGATGATTTTGTTACCTTTGTGATATTAAAAAGGTTGAAGATGAAAAACACTTTCTGTTTAATTGTCTAACTTATACTGGGATTAGATCTAATTTTCAATATATTTGTCACACTACTAACCCTCTTGACTAAACTATGTTGATCTTGGAATGTTTCTCTAAATGCTTTTCAAGCATGGAGATAAAATCCTAAAGAATTATGATTAATTTCTAACCTTCTTAAGATTTGAATAGAACATTTGGGTTTAGTTGATATTAATCATTGTTATCATTCTTTATTAGGTTATAATATTTTGATAATGCATTTGCATGGCAATAATCCTCGTGGGCTACCTCTCGTTGAACTTTTGTCAATTTGACTTGGGTCTTTGGGATTATGGCTTCAATTCTTTTACAAGTTCAACATTGGTTATTGACTGAACCAATGGACTTAGAAAACCATCTATATCCTTGTCATGGCTATCATCATTATGCAAACAGATCTAAGATCCCTTAGACATGATTCCTTCAATTGGTGCACTAAGCTTCCGTGAGCTCCTTGATGGCATAAACTCCTTTAGAATTCTTCAACTATCTCTGAAACCTATTCTACTATATTGAACACATATCAAGCATCAACAATAGACTGTTCATTTGTTCAAAATGAACACTGCATCCCTGATCTAAGCCTTCCTCCACGGATGGCACTCTGTTACCTCAAACTTCCCTATAGAATATCAACCTTTAGAAGTCTTTAGATGCTTATGTAAACCCTTGCAATGGATTTAGAAGGCTCATTATAGTTATGAATGACTGTTGGTTCGCTGAGAATGGATACTGGTAGCTCCCGCAACTCCCTCCAACTCCTCGTGGTGGTGAGCTCCAAAATCTCCCTGGATGAAAATCTCCTTGAAGATGGATTCTTCAGCTTCTTTGGACTATTCCATTGGCTTCATAAGGCCTCAATAGCCTAGCTATCCTCTTGGTTCACTCTCTTAGGTCAAAAATCACTTCTCGAGTGCATTTAATGAGTAACTCTTAGTGATCCTCCATTAAATCTGGCTAACTGTAGTTAATTGTAACTAATTTGGCATAACTTCCCTTTTCTAGCACTGCACCATGCTTAACCATCCGGATTGACCTTAACTATTGGCGTTTGGCACACATGTGATCGGTACTACACCTGGTAGTTAGGGATAATGTTGGGTTGGCGATTTGTTGGTAGTCAACACGCAAACTGTGTGTGGTTAATTTCAATCGTTGGACATGTCGACTGCTGGTGGTCCTCACCCCCAAACTGTAGTTTATTGAGGTCTTGTCGGTGGTCACGGATTCGACCCCCGCAACCCCAAACATAATTTTACATAAACATTCTAGGGCCACGTGGCAGCCTCTGGGCTTGCCATGTGTCAACTCCTCATTGGTCACCCAAAATGAATTTTTTGGGGAATATCCAAGGAGTATTCCTTGGAATATTTTTCTTTTTATTATTTCCCAAAAATCAATTATTCTTGAAAATTGTAGTTTATTGAACTTTTCAAATGGAAATAACTTCTTCAGACGATGTCGATTTTTCGAACTATTCATAGCGTAGGAATGAGGAATATGAGATCTATCTAGTCATTGAGGTTCGACACTCTTTCAAACACTTTGAATTGTGAGCTATCATTAAAGTGATGGATCAATACATGATCACTCCTCCCCATTGGGAATATTTTGGACCTCAAAACACTGATACACTGTTCTGAACAGTAGATGAAGCACAATACCCTCTTCTTTGAGCCTTCATACACTTTCCTACATGGCAGGTGCCTTTGAATCAAATCTCGAAGGGAGTTGACACTTCCCTTCATGGACACGCTTGTCCTCGTGTTAAGAATTGTCTTCCTTGAACTCATTCGGAATTTACAGAAGGTAGTTGAACATCGCTTCCAAACCACTTCCATGGTGACCTTTGCTGCTGCAAATATTCTTCATCACACGATGTCAAAATACAAGAAAAAAAATTGATGACATAAATTCTTGCTCCATCAAAAGAAACAAATTTCACATCATGTGAATCATCATCATGTCTTTACATCTTGTATACAAATTATCAACTAAATCCCAAGTTGACAAAAACAATGCATTTTCAAACATTTGACCCTTCAAGTCAAGCATGTACAAAAACAATTATAATGATTCTTTTACAAAGATAAAACACTTCATCATTATCTCCCTTTTACAATCTTGGAGACCAAATCAACTCTTCCAGGTTGACTTGACATTACATGCATGTTTAAACAAAACAATATGATGGTCGATAGCTTTCCATCAAGTCAATTAGATACATATTCAAATACAAGGAAATCATTAACATCCATGTGTTCATACATTTTGTCCTTATGCATGTATTTGATTATTCAACTTTCTCTTAAGCACAATCATAAGTACAAGATAATCGATCACATGTATATGTACTTTCAAAGCTGAAATGAATATAATTTTCTACAATAAAGTAAGTCTACATACTCAACTTTTCCATCTTGCAACTTGCATTCCATTATCAAAGAAATGCAAATAGATGTGACACATTTCTTTTCACATCAAAACAAAACATGTAACTTTAATTGGATAAGAACTCTAACCATTTCTCGCCAATCCACACCAAAGGTGCTTCCTTTCCATTCTTACCATACTCTTTCTCCACTTTCTTCAAATTTCATGGAAGCATTGTTGGATTCAAATTCCAACACCTTTCAGCAATATGTCCTTGCTTATGGCAATAAGTACAACACATGTTCATCTTCTTGACAACATAATTTTCCTTGTCCAATGGACCTTTATCTTCTTGCCTTCTTTCCTTCAAAAAGTTTCCTGTATGTGGCCATTTTCTTCCAACATCTAGAAACACTATGGTTAACCAAACCACGAAAGGAACATGCAATTCTTTTCCAATGTTTATGTGGAAATTTATCATGGTTAACATAATCGAAAGAAGTGTGATTGAAATCAGATTTATACCTTTCTCTCTCACCTTCATTACCTTCATGAGGAGGTGAATCAAATGAAGAAGTAGCTCCCTTTGGAAAACCATCAATCCCTTCAATGCTTTTAGAGATGTCAAAAATTTTTGGTTCAAGTGTGTGTTTATGTACATCTTCTTTCTGCAAATGATGTTTCAAACAATTGCATTACCCAAGAATACAATCTTTACAAACTTGAGGTAGAGAACGTGAAATGAAACTCCTTCTAGGAACTGTTTCAATTGCCTTCATGACTGCTTTGAAACTTTTTCCATAAGATTGTCCATAGCCAAGACCCAAATACTTAGGTCTTTCCTCAACCCTTATTGGTTCAACAATACCATGTGCATGTTTCCTTCATATCCTATTTTGGACATTAACTTGGACACTTTGCCTCTTGTATGTTTTTCAAAACCACCAACATAAACATTCTTAGAGGAAATTGAAGACAAACATGGATTGTTTACCTTTTCTTCAAGCTGATACTTGACTAAGGCTTCTTTGGTGGCAAGGAGCTGTGTCTCCAACTCATGCATATTTTCTAGATGCATATTCACAATATGAATTTGTCTCCATTTCCTGGAATTTGTCAGAAATCAACTGCTTCTCTTCCTCCATGGAATTCAACTTCTCTCGAAGTTCGGTAATGAGTTCTCTCCCCATATCCATCATGATGAACAAATCTCGCTTTAAGTCTTCATTAAAGAATCTTGTGAAAGAGGATGATTTGGAAAACTCACTTGTAGAAGTTGTCATTATCAAAATGAGCAAAAGAACTTCAACAAAATTCACAAAGCTTTCAAAGAACTTCTAACAAATTTCTGAACTAACTCGCACTAGAATCAAATTCTTATTCAAGTAGCATTTTGTAAACAAACCCTCTTAAGCTTTAAGGATTGTCTTGAGGTCCTTGGGGTAAGGAGAATTCCTTCAGCCCTTCTTCCTTCTTTTCCTCTCCTATACTTATCTTATCAATAGCTTTCCCTTCACCTTTGAAAACTCAAACAATAGTCAATTTACAAACAATCAAAAGTAGAATTTGACTATTTGAACACCTATCAAGTCAAACAAGAAGAGAGATTTCTCTGTCAATCAAACATCCTACTCTGATACCACCTTATCTAAAATGAGGGTTTAACAACTTGTTATGCTTACAAAAACCTCTCACTCCAAAGCTTATAAATATATGATCTAGCTTATGTTGACAATTACAGAATTAAGTACTTGAAACATGTGTATGTCTTTGTTTGTTTTTAATTGTTTAAGTGATTTAAGTTGATTTGTTTTTATTGATATTAGACACACATAATAGCCATATAATTAAGTAAATAAGAATCAACACATAACAACAAATTTAATCTAGGAGTTGACTCAAATCTCATGGGCTACGTCTCCTTGATCTTCTGTCAATTTGACTTGGCTCTTTGGGATTATGGCTTCAATTATTTTACAAATTCCACACTCGACTCCAATGGTTATTGATTGAACCAATGGGATTAGAAACACATCTATATCCCTCTCATGGCTGTCATTATTATGCAAAGAGATCTAAGATCCCTTAGACTTGATTCCTTCAATTGGTGCACTAAGATTCCATGAGCTTCTTGATGGCACAAACTTCTTCAAAATTATTCAACCGTCTCTAAAACCTATTCTGCTGTGTCTAGTACATATGAGACATCAACAATAGACTGTTCATTTTCTCAAAATGAACACTGCATCCCCGATATAAGCCTTCCTCCACGGATGACACTAGGTTTCCTCAAACTTCTGTGTCACATCTAGACCTTTAGAAGCCTTCACATGCTTCTATAAACCCTTGCAATGGATTCACAAGGCTCATTATAATTAGGAATGATGGTTGGTTCAAGGAGATGATGCAAGATTACACTTCTGTAGATGAAGACGTAAATTATCGTCCAGAAAAGAGATAAAGGTACACTAGATCGTGATAGAAGAATGAAAGTCAATATCACAAGAGGACTCCATATCATAACCGACACCTTGGATGATGAAGATGAAGAACATGCAATACCTATCATGAAGATATGAAGATAGTAACAAGACGAAAAACTTGACATTGATACTCTACAATGATGTTCCATGTCACCATCACCAAGTCATGGATTCTCAAAGTGTCACCATAAAGTCGTATGTTGTCATTGCCACATATTTGTGGAATTGTAGTATTATATTTTTTAAAAATGAGAAAATGTAAAATGCGTGGAATCCCAAAGGTCATAAATAGAATGTGGAAAGTCATGTAGGAGCTCAAAGGTCTCATAGGAATTTGAAAAGTCACATGTGAGCTCAAGAGTCATGAGGGAAGCTCAAGAGTCACCTCATGTGTTATATATACACCCTCATAGCTTAAGGAAAGGATTTTTCACCTTGGCCTCTCAAGCTAGGCATAGGAGAGAAGATTAGTCTTTTGAGAAGCAAGTAGTGGCTTAATGTTCCACTAATGAAACTAGTGTTGTATTATTATAATGGTGTATCTTGGGACTTTCACTTTATAATTTGATGCTCTCTTAGAGTTGGTGCACTTTCATGCATATGTCATGAATGATTGTAAGACTAGTTTTTCATTGTTTGTGGTGTATGAGTATGTTTCTACATACTAATGAAAATGAACTATTTCGTTGGCTTTGGTATGTATCTTTGAATTATGCATCTCTTTTTTCATAATTGTCATTTCTTTGTGAATTATTCTGTAATATAACTAACAATTCTTTCAAATATATGTGTGTC
>APFE031294413.1:5449-21880 GCA_000404065.3 Pinus taeda
GGAGAATGATGATCTCTTACTCATCCTTGGTCGAAAATGGAGTGGCAAGTGTCAGAGGGGAAGCTTCTGGAAGATTCCATGATCTTCCACCTCGGATTTTTGTCCCTGCCATTTGTCCATTCCTGACCATCGCACCCTACAAAGGAGCAAATCAGTATGCATCGCACCCTGTACATTGGGAAGGTGATATGCATCACACCCTCTGCATTGAGCTTTTAGTATGGTCTAGTTTTTACCATTTATGAGCAGTTGTCAGCGGAGAAGTTCTGAGAGATGATGTAATCAGTTGACCTTGTTCCTTTAGGCAGTGAAGCAACACTTTTAGGGACTTAAGATCCCTTACTTTATGGACATTTTTGATTGGGGTTGAAGTGCCCAAAAATGTCTATAACAAGTGGCAATTTGGACTAGCACACTTTCCTGGTCCTTTCTTTGGGGTTCATTTTCTTTCTTTTTGACCAATTCATTCTTTTTTCCCTTTGATTTTTATTTTAGGTTACACCCTCTTTTAATTTTTTAATTTTTTGAAAATATGGAACCTTTGCAACATGGAAAGGATGAACATATTTGGCATTTCAACAGTCAATCATGAAATATGACACCTATTGTTATAGGAGCATAACACTGGCTCCACTTGGGGATGGTTTTTCCTAGTGAAAAGCCAAGAACAACAGGTCAGATGGCCTTATATTCAACTCTTGCTGCAACTTGAAATTTTTCCTTTTGCTGTAAATAACCAAACTGTACCCCTGGATCATATATACATTATTCTTAAATTCATTCAAACAATTGCAGCCCTGTTTTAACAGTTTGTCTGGGTGTTTTCCATCATGTTTACAGCTCCCAAGTTTTCTTCTTCAACTCTTCTGATAGATTAACAGGTAATACAAAAAGGTGGCATAGTTTCTTGACTTTTTTCTCAAAATTTGCTGCATATTCCTTCCCTACCTTATTACTGTAATAAAATGAAAAAAATAAACACTTTTATGTACAAGTTATAGTCCTGTCATTTCAACAAAGTGGATCAAAATAATGCTTGAGCATCCGACCATTGACTGGTCCATCTTCCGCTTCTGTACCATCCAGGCTTTTCAAAAAGTAGGTGTTGTTTCCTTGTGCAGCCTGAATAGTAAAAGGTCCTTTCCATAGGAAGTCAAACTTCCCATGTTTTCCTTTATCTTCCCTCCTAGAATCCCATTTTAGTACTTTGTCTCCTATGAAAAAATCTTCTGCCTTTGTCCTCTTGTCAAATATATTCTTAAGTTTTTCTTGTAAAATCTGAGACCTTTCATACACTTCTTCTCTAGTCTGTTGTAAATGAATTGTTTGATTGATTCTCCTCTGATGTCATTGGGTTCTGATTGTATTTCTTGCAGCAATTTTATCACAAGGATTCCCAAAGAATAAGGGAATACAGCTTCCATGCCATAAACCAATTCATAGGGGCTTGTTCCAATGGATCTCTTTGTAGTCAACCTGTCTGCCCAAAGTGCATTGATAAGCGTCTTATGCCAGTTTTCTTGTTTTCCTCCAATACTTTCTTAATGATGTTGATCAAGATTTTATTGGATGATTCGACTAAGCCATTACCTTGAGGGTAATAGGCTGTGGAGTGTCCTAAGGTAATATGGTATCTGTGACAAAAATTGATCATTCTTTTGGATTTAAAAGCAATAACATTGTCAGTTATAATCTTTTCCAGACAGCCAAATCTAGACAGGATATTTGTTTCTAGGAATTGCATGATTGCTGAGTCATTAGCTTGTTTACAAGGGATGGCTTCTATCCACTTGGTGAAGTAGTCGGTAGCAGTCAAAATCCACTTATGCTGGCCAGAAGAGGGAGGGTGAATTTCCCCAATGAAATCTAAACCCCATTGTTGAAATGTTCTTTCAGTGGAAATTGGCTTGAGGGGTAGAGGTAAAAGCTTTCTTTTGCCTTCAAAGATTTGACATTTATGGCAAGAAGTTACAAATTTCTTTACATCAGTAAATAGGGAAGGCCAATAAAATCCTGCCCTTAGGATCTTATCAGCAGTTGACTGCCAGTACAGATGTCCACCACAGTCCCCTGCATGAAATTCTTTGAGCACTTTGTCAGTTTGATGCTTTGTTAAGCAGCTTAGTAAAATGCCTTCATGATTTTTCCAAAATAAAACATTATCTACAATACAGAATTTTGAAGCTTTCATTTTCAGAAATCTCTTTTTAGTTCTGGATAACCCTGGAGGAGCCTGTAGGTTTAACAATACATAGACTATATCAGCATACCAAGGTGATTGTAAAAAGGCTTGATTGATCTGTGGAGTTGCCATCTCTTGTTCGTTATCCAGTTCGTTGATGTCAAGGGCTTGAAAATTGGTTTCAGTCATTAATTTAGCTAACCCTTGTCCTTATATCAACTTTGTATGTTTAATTTCAATGTCATATTCCAAGATGTTAGCTATCCATTTACCTCTTTTGCCTTCAATTCCTTCTTGAGTTAGAATATCCTTGACCACAGTATTCGGTACATAAGTTATTACATAAGAGTATAAGATATAAACTCTGAAATCTTTAATAGCTTTACAAGTGAATAAGCCTGTTTTTCCATGATTTGATATTTTAAAGGTGCATCTCTGAGTTCTTTTCTAAAGAAGGCTATGGGTTTTTCACATCTTTGATCATCTTTCTGTAGCAAAACAACAACAATAGTATGTTCAGATGCAAAGGAAAAGATTATAAAGTCTCTGTCAAATTCCGAGCTTGTGAGGACTGGTGTTTTAGTTAAAGCTATTTTGATTTCTCAAAGGCTTTCTTAGCTTCAATTGTCCACTTGACTTTGGAATCTTTTTTTAGCATGTTATTCAACAATCTTATTAGTTCAGCCAAGTTGGGTATGAATCTTCTTAGAAAATTGATTTTCCCTAGGAATGCTTGCAAATTTTTTATATTTCTAGGGTGAGGAACTTGTAAAATGGCTTGTATTCTGTCTGGGTCAATTCTAATGCCATCTTTTGAGATTATATGACCTAACAGTTTGCCCTCTTCTAGGCCAAATAATGATTTCTTTGGATTGAGTGATATACCATACTTTTTGCATATTAAAAACACTTGTCTGAGATGATCTAGGTGCTCATGGTCTGATTTGGAAAATGTAGTAAGGTCATCAAGATATATGACCAGGAAATCATGAATTTCTTTAGCGAAAGCTACGTCCATGGCCCGTTGAAATGTTGCCCCTGTGTTCTTGAGTCTGAAAGGCATTTTTACATATTTGAAGGTTCCCCAAGGTGTTGTAAAAGCAGTCTTATCTTGATCATTAGGGTGAACTAAGATCTGATTAAAACCTGAGAATCCATCTAATAGTGAAATTCTAGAAGCTCCCACTACCCTTTGTAAAATGTGATCCATCTTGGGTAAGGGATAATGATCTTTTAAAGAGACTTTATTCAGATTTCTCAAATCAACACACAGCCTTATTTCTCCCATTTTCTTCCTAGTGGGCACCAAATTTGAGATCCATTTTGAGAATCTAATGGGTGCAATTATTCCAGCCTCATACATTCTCTTGACTTCTTTTTCAATTAGAGGGAGGAGTACAGGGTTGACCCTTCTAAGTTTTAGCTTGAAAGGCTTTTTATTTTCTTTCAAGGGTATTGTATGCTGGATTACATAAGTATCATAGGACTTAAGGTCTTCATAGCTCCATGCAAAAACATCTTGAAATTCTTTAAACTGTTCAATATATTTCAACTTTTGGATAGGTGGCAATGCTTTGGACAGTTTTACCATTTTAGGATTTTTTGTAGTTCCTATATTACAGTCCTCAATTTCTGCATTTAATCGTTGCATTTTTGGCTTTCTTGGAATATCATTAGAGTAAAAAATATCCTCTAGAGGAGTCAAGCCTGTGGGTAAAAAATTATCCTTTAAATCAATTACTTCAGACTCTCCTTCTGTAGTTTCATCAAAGTCTATTTCTTTTAGCTCTTGTATATTTTTGCTCGTAAAGATTGTTGGATGCAAAATCTGAATTGTTGTTTCAGCTGAAATGTGTTTTTTAATTGTGTCTATTTGATTAGTTTCACAGACAGTGCTTGTGTCAATATTTGTGCTGGAAATTTCCTCTTTTAAAGTCAGAAAATTATTTATCTGAGTGTCATTTTCGAACACCTGCCAGTTTTTAACATTGTCTGGAACAACTGGTCTGTGTTTAATTTCGGCAGTAAAATGATGGTTAGGCTCAAATGGCAGCTTACAAGTGTTGGCAAATGTTGCCAAGCTGTGAGCATGTAGATTGTGGTTCCCTGAGATTTTGGTAAGCAGTGATTCTAGAAAGGTATTGAGTATCTCGATTGTTGCTCCTCTATAAGTTCTTAACCTGAGGTCATTGGTGAGAAAGTTTCCTTTCATTTGTTGGATAACCAAATCAGAGTCTCCCAAAATTGATATCCTAAGTGCCCCTAGGCTCTTAATCAATTTGAGACCTAGCAGAAGGGCTTCATATTCAGCCATGTTATTTGTGCATCTAAAGTTCAGCCTGTATGCATGTCCTTCAGCATGACGATTTTGCATGTTATGTATCCAAATCCCTGCCCCTGCTCCTAGTTCATTAACTAATCCATCAAACTCTAGGTACCAAAGGATTTCTTGATTACAGCTGGCATCAGGAGTTTTAGAAACTTGCTCAGGGGGAAAATTTGGATTTTGAAACTCATATGTTTTGCCTTGTGTGTCTGTTGCATGAATTATTTCAACAATTTCTAGATATTGAGCAATAGACTCTTCATTTATGCTTTTTCCTTGTGTTGATTCTAGAAACTTGTCATCAGTTGGAGGACAAATTCCAGTATTGAATACAATGAAAGAGTCCATATCAAAATGCATGGAATAAATGGGGAAATTTTGGGGTTTCTCTTGACTGCTAACCACATATTTCATCAAAGTTTCCTGATACAATCTCTTTGGTTGGCCAAAGACTGAGATGGTAACATAGGACATGTCCAACTGCAAAGATCCCTGGAGCTTTGCACCCCAAGATCTGGACAAAAGCATTCCATATTTTGGTGGGATATCAGCTACCACCACATCCATTAAAATTGTCTTGGCAGGGTATTGAAATAGAGATACACATAAATCTTTGATTAGGCCCAGACACCTGACCTGTCTAGAATCAAATGAGAACAAGTCCTTGTATGGCTGGTGATATCTAGGTCCAACCTTTCCATCATAGATTTAGGCATTAGATTATGGGAAGCTCCCGAATCAAACATTGCATTGTGAAGTACTTTGTCATGAATGTTTAGACTTACATAGAATGGACGAACACCTCCATCTACTGATTTACCATTTACTTTAGGGCCAAAAATTAATTCTGGCTGGTCATCTAGGACGTTCACTACATCTTTGTTTTCGGAAATTTGAAGTGTCCTGCTGATTTGTTCTCTATAGACATCATGTTTATCCAATTCAGACAGTGGAATGGCTATTTTGAACTTGCCTATTTCGGTTTCAAGGTTGAAAGGTTTTTCTGTTTGAATTTTTGCATTTTGGACAGCAAGCTTTTCTTTTTCTGCTTTGTTTTCAATGTTTTTTCCTTTATCACAAGTGCTGTTAAGAATTGAATTTGCTTTAAAATTAATTTTAGGAGATTTATTTGCATTTTATTTGAGAGGAAAGGAGGTGGAAGGCTGATTGTTTGATGGCTGTAAGTCTGATATGTCCTCAACCGTGGGCTCTTTTGGGTCGAGGTTTGTTTTAGCAGGGAGTTGTGTAGGGGAAGCATTAAATTTTGTTGTTTTAGGTTGCTTGGTATCTTTTTGCTTGTTGGGTTCAGGAATATCTATCGTTCTACTTCTCGACTTGTATTATTTATGAACCTCATAGAAAGCTGCATCATATCCTTCTCTGAAATCGAATGATTCTTCTAATTTGGTTTGAAATTGATCAAAGGTGTGAGCTTCTTGATCATCCTGGGTCAAGATGATTTGTTGTTCAGTGTTTAGACCCATTAAGTTAATTTGAGTATCCTCTATTGTCTCACTAGAAGTTGAAGCTTCAACATAGTTTTCCTGGAATGGAGGTCTAATGTTTTGGTCAGGACCAACCTTTCCAGTATTGGGATTCTGATTTTCTTGAAGTTCGGATTTCTTCCGGTGTTACTTGGTTGACCTTCCCAAGAGGATTTCCTCTCAATTGTTTCTATTCTATCACATAAT
Source organism: Pinus taeda (assembly GCA_000404065.3). Taxonomy (NCBI): domain Eukaryota; kingdom Viridiplantae; phylum Streptophyta; class Pinopsida; order Pinales; family Pinaceae; genus Pinus; species Pinus taeda. Next base: position 11,649 of record APFE031294413.1, read on the forward strand.
CTATCCATTCCTTTAATAATTGCATCTAACTTTTGTTCAAATGCAGAAGGTTCTTCTTTGAAAGTTGTTCTCCTTCTAGCTTGTTGTGCTTTGCAAACAACCCCCCATTTCATATTATTTTTTATTTACCAAAAAGCATTAAAATATGAAATAGGTCCCTCTTAAAATAAAATTGATGTCAAAACTCTTAAATTCTAAAAATCCGACAAATCAATGGAGCGCTTTATAAAATCACCCTTTAAAGCAATATCTCTTTAAAAAATGGAAATAAAGAAAATATGTGTTTATTGCGATAAAGCGATCGCAAGATCACATATCGCAATAACATGAAGGATGCACCAAACGACCAAAAGGCTTCCCCCCGATGCGATAAAGCTATTGGCGATATCGCAATTGGAAAATTCCCTTGTGCACCACTAACACGCCCCTTATTAAAACCCCAATGTGATAAAGCTATCGGCGATATCGCAATCGGCAAGTCCCCCCTATACTGCAGGCATTGCACACATCCATTTCACCGATGCGATATCGCAATCGGCGATCGGCAGCTCCCCTTGTTTAACCCTTAATGCGCATATGCCTTTCGCTGATGCGATATCGCAATCGGCGATCGGCAATATTCAAAGCATTGTTAAAACTAGCCATGCGCCCCCGCCCGATGCGATGCGATAAGGCACAGTTCTTAACAAAAAGTCGTTAAAGTGATTGGAAAGACCGATTTAATGATAGTTAAGGCATAATCATTCCCGCTCGGCCGCTAGTACGCCCATTGCATGATTTGAGTAATCTTTCGACCACATATTGGAATAATGAACATTTATAAGGTGGCAGGTCCTATACGGTCCCTTAAATGAATCCATTCCCTCGGACCTGCCTATAGATCATCTCCGCGCCGTTCTAATAAAAGCAAAGTATATCTACGTTCTTCTTTCTATTTTACTATCAACTGTGAGTTTCATTGTTATCTATGTGTTACGCCGAAACCATCTCTTTGTGCAGAATACAGTTTTTCAAAGCAATTCGGGCATAATGGGTAAAAAGTCAAAGAAAGTTGCAGGTGTTATCAATCCACCAGCTGCGCCACAAGCAGTAGTAAACAGTGAGAAGGGTTTGATATCCGACACGACGTGTGCAGGCCTTGCCAAAACAACTTGGCAAGGAACTTATGATTTGTTAGAGGCCGAGAAACCAAAGCAGGTGGTAGAAGAAGCTACCGCAGATTCATCGAAAAAATCAGAGTGCACTCTCAAAGACTTGGCCGATTCCTTCCTCCATAGGATAGCGGCAAGAGAACAAATGCTCCCATACACTGATGTTATCAAATGGGCAATTGAAGAAATTCCTATCACAGACAGAACTTTCGTCGCAAAGGATGGAAGGATTTTTGGGTCATTTAAGCCGGAATATCTGAGGCAAATGTATCATTTGCCTAAGCCAGAGAAAGTATACAATAACGCATTTCTGGAGAAATTCACAAGTGAGAATGAGATTGAGTCGGAACCCATCAAAGATTGGAGGCAGAATCCAAATAAGCACAAGCATGAATCCTCTGGTAAGTACTCAGTCGACTCCTTGTGTTCTCCTTATTGCTATGCCGCTATAATGATGTGTAGATTATGGGGTTTGCACGATTCTGCCATTTTTACCATTGAAATGGTTCCCCTCATGGAGGCGGCAGTCAACAGTTGGATTATGGATTGGGAAACTATCCTTTCGGATAAGCTTGCACTAGCTGTTAGTGAATTTAGGAATAAAACCAGAGTCACCGAGAGAATAATTCCTCCGTTGTACTACAGCGCTTATATTTTAGATACCCTGTGTTTTAATTCTGAATTCCCTATTGTTGGTTGGAGGTGGACCACACAGGACCCCTCACCCATCCATATTTACCATCACAAGATGTGGAAGTCATCCCACAAGAATCACTTGTATCAAATTTGTAATGGTTTCATGGTTCCTATCTATTATGCAATTTTTGATAAGCCTATTCCAAGGATCTCCTACCTAGCCTCTTTTGACTTATCGGCAGTGGGTAGTTGGTTTGGGGAAGAATACTTTACTTATGTTAGAGTCTATGGCAGCCAAGCCAATCCCCATGTCCTTCCCTTATATGTCCCTGACAAACTTCTAGCAAGGGAAATTGCGTACCAAATTACGGCTAAGAGTACCACACAGACTCTTAAGCAGGAGAAGAAAAGGGGCTGGCCTACTTTTCCTTTCAGATGTGGAGTCTTTACCCCGCATGATTTAAAACATGCAAAAAAAGAAGCCTTGAAAATTCAAGCTCTAAATCTTCCTATAATCCCGAATAGAGCATATGATCCAAATAGATATGCATATGCCGCTCTAGAACATGCCAAATTATCAACATTTGAGCATAAAGAAGATATATTCGATGATGTTTTTGCCTCAGCTGAATCAATAGGTCATGCTAAAGAGCTTGCCAGGAGAAGATATAATGACGAAGGGTTATCTGAGTTTAATAAGCTCAGGGAGCAGAGGTTGCAAACTCTGCCCCTAAACTTATTAATGCCAACCCAAGCATCATCAAGCGAGCCTGGCCAGCGACAAAAGAAAGATCCCCCTACTGCAGTGAAGACCAAAAACAGTGAGCAGGAGGAACAACAGAAGAAAAACCAAGAGGAGAAGCTGAAAAGAGAACAACAAGAGCGTTTAAGAAAAGAACAAGAAGAACTCTTAAAGAAAGAGCAGGCAGAACGCTTAAGAAAAGAAGAGGAAGATAGACAGAGAAAAGAGCAGGAAGAGATGCGGCAAAAGGAACAGGAACAACAAGAGAAGGAAAAACAAGACCAACTGTTAAGGGAGTCACAGTCCAAACAAGCCACCACCGATACTAACAAGGGTGCCGTCATGGACCCTGAGCTGCAAAAGGAATGGCAGAATTTCAGTACCATTATCGGTGGAGGAAAGGATTCACAGAATACTGATACTCCTAAAAGCAGCAGTGTATAGAAGGAAAACTCATCTCAGGCTTTGAGCGAAGCCAGCGGCCCACCTAAAACTATGAATGTGGAAATAATCCCAAAAGGTCCTAGCGACCAAATCACTCTCCAAGTAGAAGACATTCCTCCGTTAAACGTCTTCTACAGCCCAAGGCACAGAGTCGTGGTAAAGCGATCGAGAAAGAGGCAAAGGCTTGATCAACCTTCCCTCTTTCCCAACCAAACAGTCATGGGCAATATAGTATGGAAGGAGAAACTGGATCCCTCTGATGATCTGACCAAGCTGTCACAATATGCTTGAGCTTATTTAGCTGCCACCATCGACAAGGCATCAGAGGTAAGTCTTTTATTAAAGACTAAAGACCAGGAAATTTCTACGTTGCAAGCGGAATTAGTGGAGATTAGAAAAAAGGCAATACAAGCCGAGGGGCAACTAGAGGAACAACAACAACAGACAGTACATACAAGTGAACAGCTAGCGGAACAACAGAAAATAAATAGACAATTGATGCAGCAATGGGAGGAGGAGAAATAGAGGATTAACCAGGCAGCCATCCAGAGACAAAATGAATTGACAGAGGCTTTAGAGCAACTAAAAGCGGCAAATGAGCAATCTTTGAAGACTAAAGATGAGCATATCGCTCAAATTACCGCACAGCTAGAGACTACCAAGGGAGATGCGCAGATAAAAGAATTTAAAAAGGAGGCGATGTTAATCAACAAGGCGCTTATAGCGCAAGTTAAACTCCTGGCTCAATCCCTCTCTCAAGCGGAACCACTCTACGAGTTAGATACAACTGTAAATGAGCAGGTAGAAAAGGTGAGAGACGACTTGAATCAAGCCGAAGAAGATATCACAACCTACCTTGAATGGCAAGATTCGAAGTCAGGGAAGGAATCCAATTTGCCTAAGATACTGGAGGTCCATAAAAATATATTGTTTACAGAATGGAAAACACAGGTATTAAAGGCAGAGAGGGCAGCATCAAGATGTGCATTAACCGCTGGTAATTTGGTTGATCTAGTAAATGATACTCTCTATCTAGCCAATATGATTTCCCAATGCACGCCCGGGAAGATTACTACAGCAAACACATTAGAGAAAACGTGCTACCCTGATTTAGAGAGCAAAGCAAGGTCAATTGCCGGGGTCAACACTTTAAACATAGAAACATATTGGCGGTTCCTTATTAAGCCTCATGAACAACGATCGACCCTCAAATGCTTAACCGATGCCATTGAAAGTATGATCCCCGATATCCAAGACTCCACCTACGCTGCACAGCTCAGCTCCTGGCTCAACAAACCTCCTGAAATTGAGCCAATGCTCGCCATCAATCAACTCAGGTTCAAAGGGAAGCAGCCGACAGAATGACTCATCCTCCAGCTCCTCGGATCACAGCAAAAATAGCAACAAAAAGTTATTGACATCAACTTAGTTAGCTTTTCTGTTTTGTAGATATTTAGATTAGCATAGTATTTATAGACCCTTTCATGTTTTTAGAAAGGGTCGTAAAATTTTGTAATAGACTTAACAGACTGAAGTTTGCACTATTGTGCTTCAGCCTCTATTCTTTTATGAAACTCGACCAGTCGCTTTTACTTTAATGGAGAAATTTCTTAATCTAATTGTGCACTACTGTCATTGATTGAGGAATGTTTATGCATTGAGGCAAAAGCTACACATAGCGATTCATATCGAGAGTGGCTTACGATTCAAATGGTATTTCTATCTTTTGTTTGAATTCATTCTGTGTATGTGATTTCGCTGTGTAATTACTCCTGCTATTGTTAATTGTATGCATGCGCAACAACAGGAAATCTTACTCCTGCCACTATTGGATGTTTAGATGATATGCCTTATTTTAATCATGTATGCGTTAATGGTATGAATGCATAGAGTGTAGTAGTATCGCTTTAATCGCTGCGCTTAACTATTTAGGTACAGCAATCTTGAATAATTTAATATCTATGTCTTGAGAATGCAGTCATCTATATAATTGTATTTTTGGATATAGAACATCAAAAGCTACACTTTAGAGTTCAAATAGACTCCCGGGATAGTTTTATTTACTTCTATTTCTGTCAATAGTTTTAGCCATCTGCCTATCACTAGTGTTATCTACAAAGTATTCATTCATCCCATTTATCTATTGCTGGGAAACTGGTCCCATTACCCCCAGTCGGAGCCACTATCCCAAACAGAAAAGGAGCTGCACTAAGGTCCGGACCGGGTGGTTTCCCCCAATGTTGGTGCAGCGATTTTCGAGGCATCAACATTTTTGGCGCTAGAAGGAGGGCCCGACTATGAATGGCAAGCAAACCTAAACCCACAAGCCATTCTAAGAGTAATTCTCCCTCCAATCCTCCTAGTCATTCTCGATCGCACGTTGATTATCCAACGCGCGATCAAGGAGATCAGGAATCAACTACCACTGCTCACACCCACCATACTTCAGAACAATTGAGTCTTGAATCCCTTGAAGTCCAGTCTCTTATCCATAAACTTCAGACCTTCTCGATTTCGCCACAGAAATCTGAGGTATCACGAAGCAGTGCAACTTCGCAGTTCAATCTATCTCATCCACTTACCAGACTTCAAAGTGGAAAACTTGGTATTGAACCCATCAAGTTCCCCTTGCCCGAAAGGAAAAGGGCCAAGAAACACACTGAAGAGTCTGATAGTGGAAAACTTTCATCCACATCATCCATTTCATCTCCTCATCTGCAAAGTCAACCACCCACTCCTCCATTACATATTGTTGTCCATCAGGGAACAGAAGCCTCAGCATCTCAATCTGCTCACCCCTCAATATCATCTATTTCCCATACATCTGGAACCCCTATAGTAGTATCAACCACCGGTACTATTACAATGGTAGACCCATGGACCAGACCCAGAGCGGTCAATATGCATGCGCCATTACATCCTTTACCAGATGCACCCGAAAAGTGGCTCCCTAAGTTTAACCCAGATGATGGAACTCAGGCCGAAGAACACATTAATAATTTCATGTTGTCGGTCAACTTAAAAGGGGTAACGCAAGAAGATGTTGTTGTCAGGCTTTTCCCTTATACTTTGCAAGGATCAGCAGGATCCTGGTATTTCTCTCTACCCTCTGGATCTATTACCAGTTGGGATACATGCCAAGAGCAGTTTCTTACTAAGTATGGAGATGATAGGTCTTTAGCAACCTTAATAAACGATCTCTCCAACTTGAAGAATAGAACATAGGGAACCCATTAAGGAATTTAATGCTCGTTTCAATAAGCTCCTTAACAAAATCCCTACAGCTTCCAAACCAAGTGAACAAATACGAAGCGAATGGTATATCACTGCCCTACCTGCCAATATAGCTATTTTCGTAGATCGGGCGGGGAAACCTACTTTAGCAGAAAACATGAAAGAAGCACTTGATGTGGAAAAGTGCATCAATTCCTTAGAAAATAAAGCTGCCTTGGAAGACAGAAAAGCTAAAAAAGTTTCTTTTAAAGAAGACTCCAAGAAGAAAAGCTCAAAAGACCCATATGATATGGAGGGACTGCAAAAGGTCCTGAAAACACTGTCCAACGAAATGATTGACATAAAGAAGCAGGTGGCTGAAACATCGAGCAAAAGACCTTTTAGGACTTACAAGAAAACGGAAACAAAGCCACCTAATGTCATATCTAATGCCGAATCAGACCAGGAAGAAGAAGAAGAAGAGGGAACCCCACCATCTGACGATGAAGAAGAAGTAGCTGAGTGTCATGGAATGTGGGATTTCATACTCCCCGATCTTGATACAGATAATGAAGAGGAAGCCTTCCCAGTCACCACCAGGAGTAAAGGTACTCCTGAACCTGCCCAGGTAACTTCAAAGAAAAGGAGCGCAGGTGCTACTACAACAAAGGAAAAAGTACCTCCGAAGAAACCACTTGCAGTAGTCCCTCAAAACCAACCCTCAACTTCTACTTCCCCTTCAACTTCTAAGACGTTAGTGGTATCCGATTCAATGGAATACAACATTGTTGATGACATGAAAAAGAACAAAGCAAACATAACCATGTTTGAGCTTAGCAAGTTAAAACATCAGCAAAAAATTACTCCTTAAAGAATTGAATGCTGTCCCATATACTCCTCTTCCTAGTTCAAAGGTTGCCAATGACTCAGGTCAGTCTCCTCCAGGTATGGTTGAAGCTACAGATTCAGTCCTCATTGGGGACAGGTCCAACTCTCATACTCCACCTTTTCTCCTAACCTATGAAATCTATAATAGAAACCTGCACAACTGTTTAATTGACTTAGGGGCATCTTCTAACATAATGCCAGCTTCAGTTTGCTCCAAATTGAACATAGAACCCCAGAAGTCCGCTATCCATATTGTTCAATTAGACAGGACTAAGGTGCAGGTTGTTGGTGAAATTAATTCTGTAACAATCAGGTTGTCTACTGACCCAAGAATAGTACAAAGAATTGATATCCTTATAGCCGATATACCTGAGTTTTACGGTTTAATTCTGAGCAGAGACTGGTCCGAAAAATTACATGGGTACATTTCTACTGATTGGTCACACATGTGGCTTCCTTATAAAGGTAAGCCAAATCAAATAAAGATAGACAAAGAAAAACATATGACCCATACAGTCACCGACTTTGAACAGGAAAATCACCCTGTAGCTTTCAACAACAACATTTTGGGCAACTATTCATCAGAGTCATTCTTTGGCAACTTTGTTTCCCAACCCTCCCCTTTCTCAGTTAATCATTTTACATCTCAAATAGAAATTTTTTCACAAACAGATAAGTCTAGATGTTTCAATGATTATGAGAATGCTGTAAATATCACTATGAATACTCCTTTATTTTGGTCTTTGTATTTTGATGGCTCTAAGTCTAATGAAGGCTCAGGAGCAGGATGCATTTTGGTTAGTCCAAATGGGGAAAGAACAATGCTGTCTTGCAGACTAGAATTCGAATGCACTAACAACACAGCCGAATATGAAGCCCTAGTCCAGGGCTTATATAAAGCAATCAGCCTTAAAGTGCAATACTTAAAGGTTTTCAGTGATTCAGAAATTATTGTTAAACAGGTTAGAAATGCAATTCATTGCCTTTCCAATCATCTTAAACATTACCAATCGCTTGTGCAAGACCTTACTTCACATTTCTTAGCATTTAACATTTCCTCCATTCCTAGGTCCCAGAATTCGGCTGCTGACTTACTGGCCAATGTAGCCTCAAGGCTCCTACCTTCAGAAGACTACAACCCTGATAGATTTTCCGTAGAATTGATTTTCAGACCTTCAATTCCTGACAACATCACTAATTGGAGAGTATTTAATCATGACAATGATATTTTACAATTCTTGACTTCTGAAAAGTCTTATGACAACCAAATCATTGAAGAGGATGAACATGACTCCCAAATAAAAGGAACATCTCAAGAAAATGCAATCCCTAAGCCTGTGGTAAAACTTGAGGATCTTTATGATATAAAGGACAGGTTTAAACCTGTAACTAATACAAAGATCCAAAAGCTCTACCCTAAGATTTGAATTAGTAAATTTGGGTACTGATCAAATTCCTCAGAATGTGAATTTAGGATTAGGACTTTCTGTACAAGAGAAAGAAGCATTTGTTAAACTGTTGAAGAAAAACAAACACGTTTTTGCTTGGAAATATGATGACTTAAAGACTTATGAAACATCTATCATCCAACATACAATTCCAATGCTTCCAGATCAAAAACCTATTCAGCAGAAGTTAAGGAAAATACACCCGAATTTGGAAAGCCAGATTAAATCGGAGCTTAACAAACTCCTTAAAGCCAAGATTATCTTCCCGGTCCGACATTCCAATTGGGTTTCTAATATGGTGCCTGTCAGGAAAAAGAATGGCGACATTCGAATTTGTATCGATTTCAGGAATCTGAACAAAGCAAGCTTGAAAGACAATTTCCCATTGCCTACTATGGAGCAAATACTCCAATCAGTGGCAGGTTCTGAATTGATGTCTTTTCTAGATGGTTTTTCGGGATACAACCAAGTCTTGGTTCATCCTGATGACCAACTTAAAACAACATTTAGAACAAAATGGGGGACATATGCATATCAAAAGATGCCCTTCGGACTTATAAATGCAGGAGCAACCTTCCAAAGAGCTATAGACACTGCTTTTAGGGGATTGATAAATCGATCAGTAGTCATCTATCTAGATGACATAACCGTGTTTTCTAAAAAGAGGTCCAATCATTTACATGACTTAAATCAGATCTTTCAAAGGTGTAAAAGGTATGGAATCTCTCTAAACCCCAAAAAGTCATTCTTTGCTCTTGATCAAGGGAAACTCCTAGGTTTTATTGTATCTCGGGATGGCATTTATATTGATCCTGATCGGATCAAAGAGATTTCGGAGATCCCTTTCCCTCACAACAAGAAATCGATGCAGTCATTTCTTGGCCAAATAAATTTTGTTAAAAAGTTTGTACCTGATTTTTCTCATATTATTTTACCCCTCCAAGCAATGATTAAGAAAAATGCAGTCTTTAAGTGGGGATTAATAGAAAAAGAAGCTTTTGATCAGATAAAGCAATCCATTATCAATGCCCCCTCCTTAATTACTCCAAATTTCTCTAATCCTTTCACATTGTACACTATCGCATCCAATACTTCATATGCTACAGTACTTACCCAACTGAACGATCACAACTTGGAGGCACCTATCTCATTTTTTAGCTCAAATCTTCAGGGTGCCGAGTCAAACTATTCTGATGTGGAAAAACAAGCTTTTGTTGTGTTTAAAGCAGTTAAACATTATAGACCCTTCCTCCTAAAAACCCACACAAAAGTAATAGTTCCTTTTCTAGCTGTTAGGCAACTATTAATACAAAAAGAACTGGGTGAAAAAAGGGCTAACTGGGTCACAGCACTTCAAGAGTATGATTTAGAAATTAGGCCAGCAAAGATTGTTAGAGGCCAAGGTTTTTGCAGGATATTGGCAGGAGCTTCCAACATTCCCGAATCAAGCGACACTGGTCCAACTCAAGAAATCAATCAGATAAGTGTCACTGATTCAGAATCTCAATATGCAGATTTGATATTTTATTTAAAAAATGGTCATGCTCCTTCTCATTTATCTTACAAAAGCAAAAGGGCCATCAGATTAAAAGAAAAGAGTTTTTCACTTATTGATGATGTGCTTTTCAAAAAAAATTATGATTCTATTTTGCTGAGATGCCTTGAGAAAACTGAAGCCCAAAAGGTGTTGCAGGAGTTACATGATGGACC
>APFE031294422.1:9284-59682 GCA_000404065.3 Pinus taeda
AACAATTGGAAAGAGAAAAAGGGCTTTGTGACATATTGGAAAGAAAAATTATGAAGCATACCTTTCACAACTATAAAGATGGAAGTGTTGTTTCTCCTAGCATTCCACAACCTACAAGGGTTGTACTAATAACAATAAGGGGTTACTCTAGTAGTATAGGGGCCTAACAGTTGACCCTTGGAAACTCAGTCAGGTAGAGTAAGGTGAGGGGTAAAACCTTAATAGGCACGTGAGAGGTATATAATAAACTAATTCTCCAAAGGAACAACCTCTTCTCCTCTCAATAAGTTAGGATCCCTCTTCCACCTCTGAAATGAATAAGTGTTATGCACAGTTATGAAAATGAAAAAAATGAAAAGCAAAAAAATTCAATAATGAAAAATCAACAAGGCAAAAGAAGAGAAAGGCTTCCTACGTAGAGAGGTGATGCAAATAACTCCATCGGGGTATTGACTAGGGTTGCTAGCATCAGAGCAATTCTTCTATTCCTGCGTGACTCTGCCAGGGTACTCTCTAGGCCTGCTGGCAGTGGAGCAACACCAAATATGAAACTAAGACTCTGACGACTATAATGCTTATGCACCGATATACCCCTCATCCCCAATCAAAACAACTCAGTTGACTTGGCTTAGAATGTGTGTCAACAAACCAAGAGCTTGGAACATGCTACATCTTACAATCAGGCAAGTGTGGAAACCAGGATGAACAGAGAACTAAACAATACTTCCGGAGGTGTTGGACTTGCTTTTCACGAACAAGGTCCATTCAATGAGCTCGAGTTCTACCAGTGTGTCACCAAGTTTTGTAGTGGCTAGAACCACCCTCCAAATTTTTTCCTTAGCTTTGCTTTGGAGCATCCCTACCAACCATCCTCTACAACATGTCTTGCACTGTCAAGTACATGCGTTTCAGTGGTTTTATAGAAGCATGAGAGCCTGAGCATGACAACTTGTTGCATCCCCCTCACAAGTTGTTTCTACAAACTCGGTCTAGCTACAAGCTAAGAAGCTCCCTTAAGAAAATGTGCAATTCTAGAGGGGAACCAACTTTCCCTCCAGAAATTGCGCAATCCTGTTTGGCAGCTTGCTAGGCTCAGGAATTGCACAATTCTTCCTACCAACCTTCCTTGGAAAAACTGCACAATCTAACCCAACAAGACTACTCATCCCATAAATTGCACAATCCCTCTAGGCAGCCAGCCTAGCTCCCTCCCAGAAATGCGCAATTTTTTCTCTAAGGCAAGCAAGTTGTTACATGAGCCATCAGGTTGACCAATTCCACCCAGCATCGAGAAAACTTGACTTGCATGCATGGGCTTTTTTTCCCGAAATAAAAGAAGAAACATGCAAAAAGAATCCCTAGATTTTATGGATCTATTTTTAGTAGTTGGAGGTTACATGCAAATATTGTTTTAGAATCTTTTCGCCAAGTGTCGCTTTTTTCTAGATTTGTGGCATGCGTGTCATGATCATCAAACTTATTTATTCGACGCTTCAGAGCTCACTTCTTCACATCAATCTTGGAGCTCTAACATCATGCAACACATCTAGGAGTCTTCGACACATCCAACTCAGTTATTCCCAAGTAAGTCTCTTGCATGCATATTAGCTTGTACTAGCATCATTTCAGTTTCCCTTAGCATTTCACTGATGTCGCATGCATGACAATGTTTTCCACGAACAATTGTTGATTAAGCGACTCGCTTCACACACATGCATGCTACTTCATTTTTTGAATATTGCATTCACTTTTTGCATGCATGACCATTCACTCTGCTTAAACTCAATATCTCCATGCATTCACATCTACATTTGCTTGTTGCTTCCTATCGGCCAGACTGGGAATTCTTGGCCCAGACTCTGCCTCACCAAGACAACATTGCATAATCCTAAGAGAGAAGGCTTTTTCCTCTCAAAAAATGTACACTTCTGCCTAGTGAATGCCCTTCAGTCTTGCATTGCATAATTCTGAGAGACAATGACCGTTGGCCTAGAAAATTGTGCAATGCAGTCATTGGGCCTGCAACACTAGCCAGCTGGAATTGCACATTGCATAATCCCAATAGCTAGCAGGCCAGTTTGTATTGTGCGTTGTGAAATTTGAGCAGCCATCCAACCCCCTATCAGTCTAGACTACCTTTTGCATAGTTCCAGTATCCAGTCTCCCAACCTCCCAAGAAAAATTGCGCAATCCTTGCCAGTCAATCCCCAAGTATGTTGCATGTCGTTCCTCAAGTTTTCTTTCGTTTTAGCTGACGTATTTCTTGCCATGCATGTCTCCATGTATCCAGATCTAGCAGGTGTTCGTCTACATCTCAGTAGTTTAGGATCAATAGCCTACAAGAGAGCATGATCAAATGACACCGATAGAAGTGCAGCTGGAGCAATAGTTGAGCGAGTGTCTACAATTTTGTCGATCTATTAAGACAACAAGCTAATTGTAGACAAGGACATCGAGCTAAAATGGAAAGAGGTTACTGATTCATTTGCAAGCACATTTGGCGAAGACATTGAATACTGCCAAGTCTATGTGAACATTCACAAGTCCAGTTTATACTAGATTGCATGCAGGTATCCTGTGTTACCATGCACTGACATGATACATTGGATCATCTCACACATTGACCTCGAGACAATGACATTAAGCAGTATCAGTGGGATGAAGATTGCTACCTTTAGGGCACAGTATTATGAACATATGTACCATATGTCAAAGTCCATGATCACCATGGAGACACCCTTTAGCATACCCAGCAATAATACCAACTGCAAGGATATCTTGAAGAACTGGGTGAAGGAGCCAGCCAAATTTAGTATGACACCTAACCAAGTCTACAAGATGAACATACTACGAATGTCGTATAAATACTTGGTCATCTTTGTGTGTCGCTTGTATGGCCAAGAGAGCATGGAAACCTTCCCACAGAGTTGGGTGATTGCCTTGGACCGACTGGCCAGTGAAGGAAAAGCATGAAACTGGTTCGACATGTTGGTTCATAGGCTGAAGGAACAAGTAACAAGAGCTCGATAGCCCCACAAAGGTTAGCAAGAGGAAATATACATGTCTACCTACATCTTGGATGCAATATGTTCCCATCAGGAGTTTCCAGGCTTGAAGTGGCCATGGACATCAACAAAGACCTCAGTGAACACTTATTGTAGAATGTTATCCGAATAGAGCTTCAGAGGAGTTATCACACAACTATCTGACCATTTTGTCACCCCAATTTATAAGATGATATTTGAATAGAATCCATTTTTCATGTCGAAGGTAGTAATGGAGGCACTGATAGATATCGTTGATTGGTATGCCTCACCGTCCTGCACCTTCATACGAATGTACAAGATGGAGAAGCCTTCGCATATTTTTTTGAAGTTTTCCTTGGACAAGTTCGTCATGTAGGAATTATCATACCACATCTCAGGAGGACTGGTAGCTACGCTCCACCGGAAGAAGAAGGCACCTTGGATCACTCTTCTATTGCAGATCAAGCTATATGAGATACAAAATTTCAAGCACGCGGATGTCAAAGCAGAGAAGATCAAGAAATATCCATTCGATGCCCGAAGCTACAATTCATATGACCTGCATTGTCTTGTAAATGATCATTGCATGAGAGTACAACTTCAATGGATCTATGGGACATGTCATTGGGTAGAGGAGGACCCATGGAGATATAGCTTCTCTAGGCCCAACGAACCAGTCGGAATCATTATGGAATCATTAGTGAAGTAGCATGAAGTAGAATCCAGGAGAGAACTAGTAGTAGCAGCAGCAGAGGTAAACATACCAACGTGTGACAAAGGCAAGGGGAAGATTGTCCACAACATGGAGGAGGAACAAAGCTGTAAGTTCTTGTGCAGAATGCAACTTTGGCCATAAATGCAAAGAGGAAACAATGCAACAAGAGGAATGTGTAAAGGGAGAGAGAAAAATGGAGAATGGAGGAAGCAAAGAAGGAGTTGCATGAGTTGAAGGAGAAACTCTAGAAGGAACAAGAGTTATGTACACAAGAGAAGGAAGCACAGGAAGAATAGGTACAACAGAGGGTGGAACATCTACAGACATATTAAACTGTGACTGTATAGGTAGTGGATTCATCAGAATGGCCGGCACCAAGAAGATAGGGTGAGCAAGTGCAGGAGTAGGACTTCGCTCAAGAGATAGAGTGAGCACATGAATAGATGGATATAGATATGGATTAGTAGGAGTTATAGCAAGACATCAACCTCATGCGTCACCACCAACAGGTCAACCCACTAGCTTCACCGGATATGGAAGCGGACCAAGTCCCAAGCAACTAAGGAGACATTGAAATCCTTGGAGACAATCCAGATGGAGAAATGCACAACATCTCTTTTGATGAATCCCAACATATAGTTGTCAAATATCGCAGAGTGTCGACTATGGATGATCACACATCTCCTGCATAGTTTGAGGAATGGGTGATTATGTCTCACATGTGCAACCATCCAATAGCATTGGAAGATGCTACCAAAGCATATGCCGAAGCCACTAGCTTGAGTGTTCACTTCTTGATAGCTAAGAATGATGGAATGGATAAGTAGTTACAGACATCTATGAAGGAAGCATAATTTTTTATAGCATTAGTTCGAGACGAGTTGAAGAATGCAATACTAGGTGAAGTATTTTCCCTTGACATAGTCATGTGGGCATTGTATTCCAAGTTTGGTACCATGCATAAGGAAGTTTTCCATCACAATGGTTCAGAGCAACAATGTGCTGGGAAAGAACGTATCTTGTCAAATGTGCATGTTGTTGTTGATCACTTAAAAACATGGACAATGAGATACAAGGGAGCCCCATTACACTTGCTTAAGATGATGAAGCCCAGAGTGGTCGAGCTGAAGGCATGCATTTGGAGTCAGATCCAGAACTATGAAGATCTCCTACAACTCATCACTAGTCTATAGGCTTCCCATGAATGGGTATTCAGGAGTATGGATGTTGTTGTGAGTGCACATGCGATCCCATCTATTGGGACACTTACCTAGGTAAAGACAAAGGCACAGGTCCGACTGGAGCTTAATTCGTACTTTGAAAAGTTGATGTGCATATCCACTAACGCAAACTTGGTGATCAATGTAGACACGATGTGTTAGTATGTTGCGGGTCCAGCCTCACTCAAGACAATGATGCACATGTTATTAGACAAGTTGGACAGAGGAGCTCGACTAGTGTACGTGGGTGTTATGGAGGCAAGAGTTCATTTCTAGAAAGATTTCACCTTAGAGTACACGGACACCATCGCAGACTACTGATATTGGCATCATTTCACTATTGTCAACCACCATGAGGATGTCACAGAGCTGATCTTGCGAGAGTTGTCCAAGTCATAGTGATGTCTTGCATGGCTTTCTCAAGCCTATTTTGTCTCAAATGTGTACATGTGCAGATTGTATGTGATGTCTTGTCAAGGGTAAGTTCAAGTGTCAGTAGTTGGATGTAATAGGCATATAGTAGATGAAAAGTCATGAGGATAGACAGTCACAGAGAGGAATGTCAAGGGTCACCCCACCCTTTTCTATAAATAGTCCCTCATAACTCATTGTAAAGGCTTTTGGTCAGCCAAGCTTATGATAGGAGTATCTTAGAGAGAGCTTGGATATTATTTTAACGAGCCTTGGATTCCCCAATGTGCAGAGCTGGTATATCTCTTTGGAGGAGTAGGTGCTAGCGACTGTAAGATTCCGCTATCAGAACTAGTTGTTAGTTATGGTTGTATTGTATGACTGGAACTTACACTTCTTAATATAACAGAGCCAACACGTTTCATTCATATGTCGTATTGTATTTCAGATATCTTGTTTACTCTAAATGATATATGTATTTTTTTCTTACACATGCATGTGTAGCTATTTCCTATATATGTATGTATGAATCTTACTAAAATGTGTTGTTGGTTTAACCAGCACTATGGATTACTAGCTTACTTTCCTTCCATGTTGTGATGTACCTTTGCTCATGTGTTCCCTTCTTAACTCCTTGCTGTCACAGATTTCCAAGGGGTGCACTCACCTCACCTTCCATGTGTTAGAATAGCTCATGCACCTTCCTTAACTTACTGCATATGTCACACCCTTGCTACCAATAGGCACATCTTTCTTACCTTTATTTGAAACAACAGTTAAGGTGATACCTTATGACCCATTGTTGGGACTCCTACACCAAATGGTCTGAGGTCTAGTTGGGAGTTATTACCGGGGAGATCCCCTAACATGTTGGTGGGTCTAGCACCGTCAACAGAATATCATCCATTATCTCGTATTCCTAAGGTTCCCACTAGGGTTAGATAAATCCAAATACCAAACTATGAGATTACAAGCTTAAAAGTATATCATATCCAATGGTAACTCTACTAAAAGGACCCTGTGGAGTTTTTTTGTTAGGTTTGGTAGAGGGTGTAATAGATAAAGTGATTGAGGAATTCCATGGAGGAGTTTTTGGAGGTCATTATAGCTGGAAGACCACAACACACAAAATCTCCAAGGTGAGATTCTATTGGCCTACACTATTTGGAAATGTTCATTCCCAGGTCAAGTTGTGCCATAACTGCCAAATATTTGCTGAGAGGAAAAAACTTTGTCCTCTCCCCCTGATTCTAGTGCATGTGGAATAACCTTTCAGATAGTGGGGACTAGACCTCATAGGAGAAATAAACCCACCTTCCAGTGGCCAAGACAAGTGGATATTAATGGCCACATATTATTTCACCAAGTGGGTAGATGTCATCGCAGCCAAAAACACTATAGACTAAGTGGTAATCAAGTTTATGTAGGAGAACATATTATCTTGCTTTGGTTTTCCTATAAAAATTATCGCTGACAATGCTCAAATATTCAAATATGTCAAGTTCACTAGATTCTGCCAGAAATTCAATATTATCATCGGGCACTCCACTACCTACTATCCCCAAGGTAATTTCTTAGTTGAGTCCTCAAAGAAAACTATGGTGAGAGTGCTGAAGAAGACCGTCACTGAGAATAAGAGGAACTGGTACTCCCAACTGAAGTTTTCCCTCTAGGCTAACCGAGTAACTCCTAAACGATCCACTGGAAAATCACCTTTTGAGTTGGTTTATGGTAAGGTTGTAGCCTTCCCAATCCAATTAAAAATTCTGGTGGTGTAGTTACTACAAGAAGTTGAGGAAGAGCCAAGTGCCTTGACATGAAGGATAAAATATTTGGTCGAACTTCGTTAAAATAGAGAACAGGTGTTGGCCAAATTGTCAAATTACCAACATATGATGAAATCCCTTTTTGATAAGAAAATCCACTCGAAAATTTCCTTTTGAGCTCGTGTATGGAAAGGCTGCAATCTTCCCAATCCAATTAGCAATTTTAGTGGCAATGTTACTATAGGAAGCTGAGGAAGAGCCAAGTGCCTTGACATGAAGGATAAACCAGCTAGTCGAACTACATGAAAATAGAGAATACGTGGGGGTTAAATTGGCAAATTACCAATATAAGATGAAATCCATATTTGACAAGAAGACTAGGGATTGACCTCTTCAACCAGGAGATTTAGTTATCCGATGGGAAGAAAAAGGAAAACATGAAAAATTCAATCCACTATGGTTCAACCCTTTCAAGATTACAGAAGACAGAGGAAATAACACGTACCTACTTGAAAATTTGGATAGTGAATTGTTGAAAATGTCTGTAAATAGTCAGTTCCTCAAACTCTATTTCCGAAATTAGATTTACCTGTCTTGCACTCATTGTAAATACTAGTATGTGTATTGTAATTATTATATGAAATTTACAATTTTTGTTGAGAATTCCACTTTCACAAAATTATTCTTTGTTTAGCAAAGACTCCATGCATAAAGGAGAAGTTCACAGTTTGCAAGTTCTCAACACCTTTCTAGCAAGGCACTATCCCCAGATGGAGCCAATATTTTCACCTTTAAAAATAGAGTTCCAATTATACAAAGAGTACCAAATAATAGAGAACCTTGCAGCCATCTTCCAAGCCCCAAAAGCTCTCAAAGCCAAATCAGACCCTCTCCACAAGATAGTTCTCAGAATAAGATTTCCAATAGTATGTGGAAGTCTAAGAATGGACTCTTGAATCATAAGTTAGAGTATATTGAAGATACCCTTTGAAAGCCATAAAACAAAGAGGAAAAGACCAAGGGGAGGCTAATTGCAATCACAGTTTCCTAAGAAGCAGTGGTGGGGAAGGACATAGAAACCTGCGATCACTGATCACTGATATCGGCGATCACAAACTTCAAAGGCCCATAGTCATCCCAATTTCATGTCGCACTTAGGAAACACGACATATCGGTGATCAATGGGTCCAAGGCAAGGAAAGTCGACGATCGTAGGGTCTTGGGCACACTCTATCGGGTTATCAACGATTAGAGGTCTCACATATCAGACTTCGCACATAATGGAGGTCTGGGAGTGATATCACAAATCGGCGGTCAAGGGTCAACGTACAGTGCAAAGGATAGTCAAATCGCTATCAATGGAGCCCACACATATCACAATTGGTAGTTGACATTTGCAATGGATCACCCTTAAAGGAATTGCAAGAGAAATACGTCGATAGTGCTTAATAAGCAAAATTTGGGCCTATAGTGTTAAAGCATCGAGAGGGGCTGAAAACCATTTAACAAAGGATTGTTGTGAAAAATGAAGGCTAGGCGAGCCCTTTTCTCTCTCCTCTATGGGCTCACATGGAGGAATACCATTGGCTCCTATGAATCCACATGGTATCTGACTTCATCATGACTTGGATGTATGGAGGATAAGTGGCATGCTGATCTGGCATTTTCAGGGTCCTAAGGGGGAATTTCTAGGTGACACGTACCACCAGTCACAAAGTGACACATGGAAGTGTTGTCATCATCAATCGACAGTTGACTATTGTAGAAATTAAAGTCCCTCCTCCACCGAAGTCCCTTATAACTTGCGATTGTGATATGCGAAGACCCTCCCGAATGCGATATTTTGTGAGTCCTAGCTTATGAAAATCTAATGTCTGGACAATAGGTCAATGCTGTGAAAGGAGGTAAAGAGGCCCTCTCTCTCGTATTGTGATTGTGATATGATGGGTGGGCCCAATCCCATAGATGGACGATTGCAAGTGTCAAGGGGATATATCAAACGCGAGCATTATAAAACACCGATGTGCAAGATTCTATGTAACCAAGGAAAGAGACCCCTGGAGGGTAGTCCAAAGGCCCTAATGCCCAAGGACTAAGCAGTCTATCATCGACCCCAATCCCATGAAGAAAAAAGGGCTAAAGTGGATCGGAAGGCGACGTCCTGTAAATACTTTTTAATGGAAAGTCTCGATGTGATAACTCCGTGAACTGGTAGTGTAGAACTTTAAAGGGATGATGGGTCGGTAGATGTGCCATTTAAGAAAGGAAATGGAGCATTCAAACTCAGCATGCATAGTCCGACATAGGCCCCTCATGACACAAAACTTGGGTCGATGTTGACAGGGGTAAATGAAGACTTAGAAGTTCAGGAGTACTTGATTATCTAGCATGGTGCTCCATATAGAGGGAAGACGAAGTATTTACCATGGGTCCTCTGCTTGTTTGCTGTGGCATAAAACTGATAGTTACCCTCTCCCAGCTTTAAAGGATGAATGGTTCAATTTGTAAAGCTCGAAGGGATGGGAGTCGACTAAGTAACACCGAAGGCCAGACTGTGAACAAAATACAACCTGAAGGAGAGGCGATCATAGGGATGGGCACGAAGATATTTTATTGACATTTTCATCAAATTATTTACTAGTTTTGTTATCCTATAGTGTGCCACCATTTAATAAGGAAATTAATACTTTGTAATGTTGTTGGGCCACAGATCCATCCCTAGTTGAGACAACTAGTCGATCTGACACCTGTGACTCAGCTAAAGATATTTTGCTGTAATTAATGTTCAATGCTCCCCTCCAGATAGATAGAAGCAAGAAACACTTAGCAAAGGTTCATAAATCCTAAATAAAAATCTACATGTTATTTTCAATCTGTATGACTATATGATATGCATATTTTGAAATATAAAGAAAATGGTGGTGATTTCCACTTCGAGTACTATAGTATGTTATGCATCTATTAAAATCCATTATGTTCATGTTTCTTCTCTAAACTCATGTAATCATAACTGCTCGAAATATTTCAAACTTCCTCATAGATTAATTTGTATTGACTTGTTAATGCATGTGCCTGTATGGATTATTGATACTATATATTTAAAATTTCACTGCATGAATCATACCACCCAGTCCCTCTTTTGTCCATTTTATCTACCTGTAACTCAAATAAGTGTAGAAATTCTTGATGCTTCAAGCTCTATGTGTTAAGTGTAGGATTCTTGATGTTTTAAGCTCTATGTGATGAGTTACTCCTTCTCCTTATCCCCACTCATTGCTCTATCAAAGCTTGTTAAACTGTAGGTCCTTGAACTACTCAACCTCCACTATTTGATGCACATATTTCTATGAGTTGTATATGTGAAGAAGTACCAGAAAATCATGGCTTACTCCTTTAGATGAATGATCCCACCCTTTCCATTTAATATATCTATATATATGTGTGTGTGTGTGTGTGTGTATGTGTGTGTGATGTCTCCATTTTCTTGATAATCATATGAGATACATAAGATCTAGATGTGCAGAGGCACTAGTCTTGTAAGCAATTTGAGACTGTTTTTGGGAATGACAACGGTACCACATGTACACAACACAACATATACGACATGCACACAATACCACGTGTACAAAACACAACATCTACGACATGCACACAATACCACATGTACAACATGTATACATTACCACCTATACACAACACCACCTACATAATGTGTACACAACACCACATGTACATGGCAACACCTACACAACGTGTACACAAAATCTCTTATGGACAACACCTCCTGCATGGCATGTACACAAAAGCACATGGCCACAACACTATGTGCAAAACATGTAGACAACATAATATGCATAGACACCACATGTACCACACATACATAGCACCACATGCACACAACACCACATATAAAACATGCACACTGCACCATATGTACACAACACCTCGTATACAACATGCACACAACGCCATATGTACATAGCACCACATCCAACATGAAAACAGCCATATATGTACATAATACCACATATGAAACATGCAAAGAACATTATATGTACACAATACCACACATACAACATCCACACAACACCATATGTACATAGCACCGCATATACAACATCCACACAACAGTATAGGTAAAACATGTACAATAGATACAAAACCGTAGTACTGCACATCTAGAGACCACACACTAACTCTACCAAGAAACCTTTATTCTAGTGCCTTTTCACTTTTCAGGCTTATTAAAAAATGTCACAAATCACACTGCATTCATTTCGCTAATGTATCCCTCAATGTTACTTGTTCATAACATAAAAATAGACATAGTATAATCACATAATATCAATTCATATCCACATGATACTGACCTCACAGGTCTATTAGGGCTACTCTTCCCACTTGATTCCTCATAAACAAAGAACCTCTTCATGCCAATCACCTGCATAAGAAATCATTCCTCCATAAGAATGATCCTTGATGACCATGTCAAAAAAAACATATTGTTGGGAATCACAATTTTTGTTAGACCAAAACCTATAGGTGTTAGTCAACGATCACATCACCAGAGATAAGGATCCATGAGAGGCGGTTAGTCTATGTTGCAAAATACATGAGGAGCATTGGTTTATCCAATGTCCAACAATCTCCCCCCCAATGTGAGCTAGGTGTGTATCGAACTTGTGAGCTACGCTCTAATACCTATTGTTGGGAATCATGATTGCCAATAGACTGAAATCCAAAGGTGTTAGTGAATGATTGCATCACCATAAATAAGGATCTATGAGAGGCAGTTATTCCATGCGGTGAAACACATGAGGAGATTTGTTTTATCCAATGTCCAACACATACATACATACACATATGTATACATATAAGTATTAGCATAAAAAAATCGTTATCTTCGATGACCTTGTGAGACAATTACATACATACATACATGTATATAAACATTAGCATGGAACAATCACAATCTATGATGACCTTTTCATACAACGTCATACATACGTACATGTATACATATATAGACATCAACATAATCATAATCACAACATAATCACCAGATATCGTAAGGAGAAGGTTAAGAGAACTCCCTTTATCCGTGCACAACATGCATAAACAGAGAACAACAATTCCCAACATAGCAAAGGAATTTGATGCCTCAAATCCATTTACTTTAACTTTTTTTTACTTTTATCATGATTTTCCTACCATCATCCATTTCCACCAATGGACCCAACCAATCCAACTAGTCGTCATATTCTTACCTTCAACTTCCCCTTACTCATGCACCGACCTTCATATGGGTCTTACACCAATTTTTAGGTTTCATTATGTTATTTGAGAACTCCGTCAACTTTCCTCTTCTCCCAATTGAATTCCACGACTCTTAAGACATAAAAAGAAAGAAAAAGAAACAAACCAGAAGAAAATCATGGAAATCCAATAGCAATACGACACCACAACAGAGTGGTATTTCCATGCACCATAAATAACAAAATTGCAAATCAAGCGTAAATAAATCACAAAGCACTAAAAGCACAAAACTAGCAACAAACACCATGAATCAATTCCCATGGATTCCAAATGCTTACAAGGGAAAGCTCAACTTGAACCTTCATCAATATTCATGGCAGCCTCTTTTGCCATGAAATCCCCTACATCATACTACCATAAACACGTAACTGTCAGTGCATAAATCAACATATATGTATACCAATTACCTTACCTTGTTCTGCCAAACACGTTGCCTTGTAACTGGACATGTACATATATCATCTCTCAAGGAACACCAATTTCTTCAAGAATCTAGCATAACTAAAAACCAACTTTTTGTAACAATGCCTCCTCTCATACCAACCCACTTTCACCGGCTTTCCTGGGTAAACATGAGCTGAGGGGCTAATATGATAGGACTCAACCTCCTGTATGACTTTCAGGAAATGGAGTCAACAACTTAAGACCTTACTAACTTATCTCAGGTGCTACAGGACCTCAAGGAGCAACCCAGCAACTCCAAGTGTCCACCCTTGAGATAACTCTCGTTTTTCTTGAGTTAGAGCCACATTCTCTCCATTTCCAAAGCCTCGAACCCATTGAGATCCTCCAACCACTCTCATGAACTTCCTAAGTGTGATTATATCCTTTCTATGCCAGTGCTATGCTAATGACTGTGATATTTAAGGCTACTTTCTAGGGCTGGGGCTTAGCCTCTCATGATAACTCTGAAACTTTCAGAACTCATAATAGACTTGAAGATAATTCTTGTAAACAAAAAACTGAAACCAAGACTTGACCTGAGCTTCCCTAACTGTGATTGACATTTTGTCAAACACTTGGTAAATATGCAACCTATAATTCATGAATGTAAGTCTAAACATAAGGTAATGAAAAATTATCTAAGGTTTAACAAGAAGGGTCTCTACCTTCTCACATTACCTCTCATAACATCAATTAGGTCTCTCATCCATTATTCATTCACTTTAAATAAAAAAATGAAAAGGGACATGACTGAGAACTGTCATATAACCATGCTTATAACCAACATATAACCAAATAAATAACAATGAGAGAAAAACCATTAAATCCACATAATAATAAGTACGTTTACTCATCAAAATAAAGAGAAACTTATCTCTTATTAAACATAGGCAAAATCCAATTAGGTTCAGGACATCCACATACCACCTGATCATAAATTGGTTGAATCAACTCTTGCTTTCAGTTGATCACCCCTGTGCCAAATTCCAAGCATTAATGTGAGATCTCATAGGATAACCAATCCATTAAAAAGCAAGGGAATCAAGAGGTTAAATAACCTCCACCCTCACCATACTGCGACCTCAACTAAACCTGTGCCAAGATCAGAAAAACAAACTAAGCTTGAATGTCTCAAAATTTCTTCTTCAATACCTTGAGGAATTTTCCCGTCTCCACCCTCAGGCTTTACCGTGTATCCATTACCAGCCAAGGGATCCCTGCGCCTTTGGTAATTTTCTTGAGATCACCTCACCTGGATCCAAAATCTTTCAACAATCCAAATCTTAAACCGAGAAAAGTTCCATGACACCATGGTTATCCAAAAATGGAAATGCTAGGCTAAAATCCATTGTGAAACCCAGAAAAATCCATGTCAATGACAACAAAATAAACAAATACCAACATGCACATACCCTGTATGTCAAAACCAGCTAGGAAATCATACATGCACCCTGTTACATGCCAGTATTCCTATTGAATTGGCTTGATCCAACTTTTCCTTTCTTCATCCTTTCTTTCTTTTTCTTTCCTTATCCTTCCTTTATTTGCTTGTCCTTCCTTTGCTTGCTTGCTTTCGTTCTCTTCGTGGTGCTCTTCTCCTCTCTGAGACTAACACTAAAACTTAACAAAAAAAAGGCTATGAACTGAGTCTTTGTTGTCTTTTTATTAATGATGCCTCTAATTTCTTCAATTTTCCATTATTTTCCTTCAATTTCCTCCTCACATGCAACTTGTGACCTTTCACCTCATCTTTTCTCCTAATTTCCTTTATTTTCATAAATAAATTTCCAATAAAACATTATTGCGTTTTCAAAGCCTTTATCATTTCCCTTGCCAATTTATGTTAGCCATAAACACATCAAGTGATGCCCACTAGGATATTTTTCCCAACATTCAACTTGGAAAAAGTGTCCCTTAATCATGGCCTTATTTAGCCTTTATTAACTTTTATTACATGACCTTTTAACCCGGGGATGTTATAGACTCCTCCCCCTTAGGGGAACATCCTCAGTCTTAAACCACACGTATACCCAATAAAAACGCTAAAAATCAAAAGAATACTTCCTCTAGAGATTTATAACCTAGCTCATTGTAGTATTTAAAATAAAAACATGCTCGAAAGAAAAACCACATGACAAACATGAAAACATCACAACCATATCGCTTATTAGATCCTTATAACATAGCTCATGGTGGTATTTACAATAGAAACCATACATAAATATGTAGAATATCAAAACTCATTTTCCTCCACTGGAAAATGATTAAGGATACATAGCCCGTTGTTGACGGTGTTGGACCCGCCAACATGTCAAGGAGATCTCCCCGGTAAGAAGTCCCAATTAGACCTCAGACCATTTGGTGTACGAGTCCCAACAGTGGGTCGTAAGGTAGTGCATTGACTGCGATGTCACACAGAGGAAAGTAAGATAATTGTATGAGTAGCAAGGGTGTGACTCTTGCAGTGAGTCAAGGGAGGTGAATGAGAGGTTCTGACACATGAAGGGTGAGATGAGTGTGCCCCTTAGCAACCTGTAGTAGTACTCAGCTGAGAAGGTAACACACGAGTGAATATGAATCACAAAATGGAAAGAAGAACAATCGACAATCCAAAGTGATGGTTAAAACAACAACAAATCTGCAACAAGATTCATATAATTCCATACAAATCAGTTCTTACACAAATACCTAAATGAAACAACATATATTGCTAAGAAACTGGAGGAGTCCAACAACAAAAATAGCATATGAATGAAAATGTGGTAGCTCTTATTATATAAAGAAGTGTAAGTCCCAATCATACAATAAATACATGTCAACCTGCTAGCCCCAACAGTGAAGCGTTACAGCCACATCCACCTTCTCCTTCAAAGAAATGAACTAGCTTTGTATAGTGGAAAATCCAAGGCACGTTACAATACTGTCGAAGATTTCTCCAAGATAGTCTTATCAGAAGCTTGGCTGACCAAAAGCCCATACAATGAGTTATGCAGGACAATTTATAGCAAAGGGTGGTGTGGCCCTTGACATTCCTCTTTGTGACTGTTCAACTACCCTCATGACTCTTCACCACTCTATGACTATTACATTCACTATTCACACTTGAATTACACTTGACATGACTCAACATTATAATGCACATGTACCCATGTGAACACAATGGCTTGAGCAAGCCAAAATAGACATCACTCTGACTTAGACAACTATAGAAGTCCAATTGCTCAACATCTTCATGCTAATCAACAGTAACATATTGATGCCAATCTCTGTAGTCTTTGATAGCATCCACGTGTTCCACAATGACATCTATCTGAAACCTGACCTTTGCCTCCATAGCACCTGGGTATACTACTCGGGCTCCTTTGTCCAACTCATCTGAAAGAATGTGCATCATTTTCTTCAATGTGGCTAGACTAGTAACATACTTTTGCATGATGTCTGCACTGATAGGAAAGTCTAGGTTGGTGGCGATGCGCATCAAATCATTGAAGTACGAGTCAAAATCTAGTTAGACCTACTTCTTTGTCTTCACTTGGGTGAGAGTCCCAAGTGATGGGATTGCATATGTGTGTAGCACAACATCCATGCTCTTGAATACTCATGCATGGGAAGCCTGTATGCTAGTGATGACTTGTGGGAGGTCCTCATAGTTCTAGATCTGACTCCAGATAAGTGCTTTCAACTTGAACGCATTTCGCCTTCATCATCTTTGGTAAGTGAAGTGGGGCTCCCTTGTACTTCATCGTCCATGTTTGCATGTCATCAACAACAGCATGTATGTTCATCAAGATGCATTATCTCCTAGCACATCACTGCTGCCATCTGTTGAGATGGATGACCACCTTGTGCATGGTACCAAACATTGATTATAATGCTCACATAACTGTGTCAAGGGACAGTACTTCATCTAATATTGCCTTCTTCAACTCAGCTCAGTAGAACATTGTCACCAAGTCTTCGCCTTGCTTGGCCACCAGTATTTACTTAACCATTTGCTAATTCTCAACTATAAGAAAATGAACATTGAGCTAGTGGCTTCGGAATACACTCTGGTTGCTTCAGCCAAAGAAGCTGGATGCTTGCACACATCAGTCACGATCACTCATTCTTCAACTTGCACAGGAGATGTTTGATTCTATAGAGTTGAAACTCTGTGAGACTACACAACTCTATGTTGGGATTCATCAAACGAGATGTTGTGCATCTCTTCTTCTGGCTGATCACCAAGGATCTTAGTGCCTCCTTGGTCATCTGTGACTTGCTCCTCTTCTGGATGCATTGAAGTGGGTGAGACGACCTCTTTGTAGTGAGGCACGAGGTCAGTGTCCTGTTCCAACTCCTGTTGCTCCATGTCTACATCCAACTATTGAAGTGCATGTTATCTCTCATGAGAAAATTCTTGCCCCTATGATGGTTCACCCTATTCACCTGATGC
The DNA here is from genome assembly GCA_000404065.3 of Pinus taeda. Classification (NCBI taxonomy): domain Eukaryota; kingdom Viridiplantae; phylum Streptophyta; class Pinopsida; order Pinales; family Pinaceae; genus Pinus; species Pinus taeda. The sequence goes on from APFE031294422.1 coordinate 26,618, forward strand.
CGGCTATTCAGATGAGTCAACTACGTGAATAGGCACTACTTCATTTGTTTGCCCATGATTCGCCCCTACTATATTTGTTGTTGTTGTGCTTATCTCTCCTGTTTGCTCATCTCTTGTTCCTTTTAGTGTTGCTCCATTAGCTCATGCGAATCCTTCTCTGCTTATTCCATTGTCTTCTTATCCTCCTAACTTCACGTGATTCACTTGTCGCACTGTTGCCTCTTCTCCTCTATAGCCATAGATGCTTTCTCTACCAGTGGATCTGCTCGAAACTTGCAGCGTTTCTACTCCTCCATGCAATCAACAATCCTCCTCTTCCTTTTCTCGTGCACTCATATACTTGGTTTTGTTGCCACTGCTGCTACTGTGGTTCTCTTCGTGATGTTGCTTTGCTAATAGCTCAACAATGAATCTAACCTATTTGTTGGGTCTAGAGAAACTGTAGCAATATCTCCATGGGTCCTCCTCAGCCCAATGAAATGCCCCATAGATCTAGTTGATCTTAACTCTCATGTGGTGATCCTTCAAAATGCAATGTGGGTCATATGGATTGTAGCTTCAGAGGTCATATGGGTACTTCTTCATTAGTTCTGCTTCAACATCCACTTGCTTGATACTCTGGATCTCATATAACCCAATCCGTAAAGAAAGAGTGGACCAAGGTGCCTTCTTCTTCCGTTGCAGTCTAGTTGTTAATCCTGCCGAGATGCGATAGGTTACTTCCTGCGTGACTAGTACATCCAAGGAAAAATTTGGAAGAACATGTGTAGGCTTCGCCACACTAAACATTCAGATGAAAGTGTCAAACGGTGAGGCATACCAATTTGAAATACCTATTAATGCCTCCACTGCTTCTTTTGACATGCAAAGTGGATCTTGTTTGAATATCATCTTGTACAAAGGGATGAAAAAATGATTGGATAGACATGCGATTACTCATTTGAAGTTACACTCGAACAACAACTTGAAATATGTGTTCATTTTTGTCTCTGTCGATGACCATGCCCACTCCAAGCCTGGGAACTCGTGTCGAGATAGACTACATCTAGGATGTAGGGGGACATGTAAATCTCTGCATACATACCTCTAGGTGACTATTGAGCTTTCATGACTTGCTCCTTCAGTTGATGATCCAGTATGCCAGAACAGTTAGATGGTTTTCCTTCTCTAGCCACTTGGTCCAGTACAACCACCCAACTCTGTGGGAAGGTTTCCATGCTTGCTTGGCCACACAGTTGATGAGGAAATATGATCAAGTATTAGTATGCCTTACTCATTATCTTTGTCTTGTAGACCTGGTTGGGTGTCATCCTGAAACAAGCTGGGTCCTTTACCCAATCCTTGAGACTGTCTCTAGAGTTAGCAGTATTGTTGGGTAAGCCAAACAGAGTCTCCATGATAGTCACAGGCTTTGACATCTGATACATCTCATCATAATTCTATTCCCAGAAGATCACATGCTTCATCCCACTGACACTGCTCAAGGTCATCGTCTCCGGATCAGTGTGAGAGATGATCCAATGTATCATGTCTGTTCAGGAGAAGATGGGATCTCTGCACGCAATCCGGTACAAGATGGAATTGTGAATGTTCACGTATACTTGGCGGTCTTCGAGGTGTTCCCAAAAAGTTCCTGCAAATGTTTCATTGACTTTTTTGCACTTTAGCTTGATGTCCTTATCTAGATACAACTTTGTATCTTCATAGATCCGCAGACCAGAGGACACTTGCTCAGCTACTGCTCTAGCTGCATGTCCATTAGTTTCTTAAGATCCTGTTCTCTTGGAAGCCATTGGGATAGATGAACACTTCAAATATCTGGAGACAAGAAACCTGCATGGCATGAAATATGTTAACGAAAATGAAGCAAATTCTGGGGAATGACACAACACATACCTGGGAAGCTGATGAGCAGGATTGCGTAATTTCTTCTGGGAGGTTGGGTGACTGGCTAACAGAACTATGCAAAAGGAATTTTGGGCTATTTGGAAGGTGGGACTGGCTACTGGATGTACGCAATGCATAATCCAGACTAGCTGCTAGCTTCTGGGATTGCACAATGCGCAACTCCAGCTGGGAAGGACTGCAGGCCCATGGAATGATTTGCACAATTTCCTGGGCTAGCAAGTCACTATCCTCTAGAAATGTGCAAAACAGTCCTAGAGGATAGTGCTAGGAAAAAATGCACATTTTTGGAGAGGAAGGTAGAGCCTTCCTTCCCCATATTGTGCAACGCAGTCTCAGTGAGGCAGAGTCCGAGCCAAGGTTGGCCTAACTCGCCGACGAGAAACTGAAAGCAAAGAAGATAGTGAATTCATGGCAACACTAAGTGATAGTAGAAGTGATTGAAAATGCATGCAAAACATGAGTGAGAGATTCAACAAATAGATCAACATGCATGTCAATCAAGCGATTCCCCAGTTGGGCGAATGTTCGTGCAAAACAGTTTCATTCATGCGACAACAGTGAGATAGCAATAAAAATTTAAATAGAGCTAGGATAAGATAGCATACATGTAAATGATAGTAAGCGTTCAAGGAATTCAAGCAAACAACACTCATACAAGTGAATACATAAAAAGTGACAAAAATGCTAAAAAAGATAGGTTGAGGCCACTTACCCATGAATAGATGAGTCAGATGTGTCCAAGAGTCTTGGATGTATTGTGGGATGTCATAGCTGCAAGGTCGATGTGAAATAGTGAGCTTTGATGCAATGAATAAATAAGTTTGGGCTCATGACGCACATGCCACAAATCTAGGAAAAAGTGACGCTTGGAGATAAACTTCTAAAACAACTTTCCATGTAACCCCAAGCTACTAAAAATAGCTCCCTGAATCATGGGATGCCTTTTCATGTTTCCTTTTTCTATTCTGGGAAGAGAAATTCATGCATGCATGCAAGTCAAGTTTCCTTGATCGTAGGTGGAACTTGTCAACGAGACTGCTCATGCATGCAACTACTCAATTGCTTGAGAAAAATGCACATTCCTGGCTAGGAGCTGGGTTGACTACCCAGGAGGTTATGTAATTTTTGGGCAGAGCAGCTGACAGCTTCCCAGATTTTCACAAGTTCTGGGATGAGCAGCCCTGCTGGGGAAATTTGCGCAATTAATGCTAGGAGTGTTGACTGATAGAATTGCGCAATTCTGGAGCCCAGTAGGTTGCTAGACAAAATTGTGTAATTTTTGGAGGGAAGGCTAGTTTCCCTCCAGAAATGTGTAATTTTCTCGGGGAAGCTTCTCAGCTTGTAGCTCTACCAAGACCAGGTGAACAACCTGTGAGGGAATGCATCAAGTTGTGCTCGACAGGCTGCCTTTGTGCATGAAAAATACTGAACTTGTGTACCTTACGAAGCAAGACAAAGTGCTATGTAAGTTTGGTAGGGAGGCTCCAAAACGGGATAAGGAAACATTTTGGAGGGTGGTTGTAGCTGCTACAACACATGTTGACACATTGGTAGAACTCCAGATATCTAAATGGACCTTATTCGTGAAAGGCAAGTGTAACACATCTGGAAGTATTGTTCAGTTCTCAGCTCATATTATTTTCACACTGGATTGATTGTAAGATGTAGTGTTTGCCAAGCTCTTGGTCAATTGACACACATTCGAAGCTAAGGAGACACAATTGTTTCAATTGGGGTTGCGCAGTATATAGGTGCACAAGCAGTGTAGTCATCAGAGTCTTAGTTTCATCTCTGGTGTCGCTCCACTGCTAGCAGGCCTGCACAGTACCCCAATTTAGTCACACAGGAACACAAGCATGGCTCTATTGCCAGAAGAGTTACTTACATCACATCCCTACATAGGAAGCCTTTCTCTTCCTTTGCCTTATTCATTTTTCATCTTGAATTTTTTGACTCTTCATTTTTTTTCATTTTTCATTTTTTTCAACTGTACATGACACTTATTCATTTCAGAGGCGGAAGAGGGATCCCGACTTATTAAGAGTAGAAGAGGTTGTTCTAGCGGAGAAGTAGTTTATTGTATCTTTGATGTGCATGTTAATGTTTTCCCCCTCACCTTACTCTATTTGAATGAGCTGACAAGGGTTAACCCAAAAATAACTGACTAGAGAAGGTGACACTAATTAGCGTGCAATCATTGTGTTTTCACCAAGGTTCACTTCGAACAATACGTATTTTCCTTCGATGTATCATGGACTAAAAGTAACAAATTATTCATACAAAGGCAAGATGATAGATAACCAAGTAGTGATAGTTGTACAAGCCCTATTGTACTTCACCTAGCTCGTTCCAAGAGTCATACATGGTTTCATACAAAACTAACCTACGAATGAAACAAACCAACTAACAAAAATCAAAGAAAAGCAAAATTTAAAGCAAAGAAAGTAAGGAAAAAACCAAGTAGACAAATAAGAAAACAAAGCAAAAGCAAAAGCAACAAGCATGAACCCAGACTGACTGAAAGCAAACAATACTCCTACTCCTACACTAACAGTGCATGGGCCTAATCACGTGAAATGATATTTTTAATGTAGCCATCAACGCATTGATTGACCCATGTTGGTGAAGGCTTGGTCCTTGAGCAACCCAGTTGTGCGAACCAACAAACAAAAAGGATATAACAATGAAGACAACCACACTTTGTGTCTAACAGTTCCCACAGGACATAAGTGAGTACAAGTGCATGAGGATCCATCCATGGACTTATCATGGTGTTGTGTGATATTGCGTGCAACTCTAAAGCATAAGCACACTCTTGACTGAGACATGCAAGAAAATGAAAGAAACAAAGATAACTTGCATCGTACATGTGTGCTTGCAATGTAATATTCCTCTAATGCATGAGCGATGGGATTGTGTAGTTCGAGTGGAGGAGATATGATCTATGTGTGAGATGGATCTTCAATGCATACAAATGAGAGATGAGGAGCCTTGGGTGATTGAACAGTTTCATGATTGGAAGTGATACTAACCCCAAGAGAGTGAGGACCTGACATAACCATCAGCTCCAGCTGAAGTTCCTCGACAGTCTTGGGTGTTTCAACTTCATCATCAGGTAGATCATCATAGACCGATGGCTTCAAAAGATCAATTGTGATAGAGTCATGATTGTGATCAAATACAGAAACAAATGGATCATGACCGCCATGATTAGAAAAATAAATGATTTCATCGACATCCTCATGATCATATGAATCAAACAGAGGGGTAGATGTAAAGAAAAAAACTCATCCTCTGTGTTTCTAGAAAAGACAAATGAAATAATAAGTGGAGTTTCAATTAGTATCTTATCCTCTCTGTTGTTCACTGATGGACCAACATCTGGTGAGTCTTGTGAGTGATCAACAATCGGTGCATCCATGGATGAAGACACACATGAAAAATCTTGGATGGCGGGTTCACCAAAGGTGTTAGGAAAGAATGGAGGGGGATCAGACAAAAGGGAGTCCTCCTTCGCGGAGTGTTGATGCTCAAGCTCCCACTCATACTCTTCATGAATGACAATGCATGTTGGTTGTGCAACACCAACTCCGTCAATGAGGTGTTCCTCGTTCACAACAAACGAAGAGTCTGGAATGGAAGAACACAAGACAACATCATTTGTAAAACACCTGAGTGCAAAGACAGAGGTCGTAGAACATAATGCATATGAGAGCTCGAAGGACTTACAACCAAATCTACATGAAAATTGAGTCAAGTGATGTTGGGAGGATGTGAAAATTGAACAGGTTTGTGAGCATGATCTTCAACATCACTAGGCAGTGATGGAGTTGATGAATGAGAGGGAGGCGGACAATCAGTTGAGACAGTGCCCGCATCCACATGAGATTGCACAGCTCCATCAATGAAGAATGTTGAGTGAGGCCTAATCTCAAACTTCTTCTTGGGATGGGTAGATTTCTTAAGGCAATACTCGAACCGGCCCCAAATATAAGAAAATTTCATCTGGCTCCTCGGAGCTTGAAACTACAAGTCATAGAAGCACTGCCAAAATTCAATAACTGATTCATGTGAGGACTTCCATTGCTATAACAGTTTTTGGTCAAGATGGTCTAAATCAAAATGATCGAAAGTGTATTCAATAAGATCACATAATTGCTCAAGTGAGTGCACGTTGTTAGCTGGTAGGTTGAGCAACCATCTACGTGGAGATTCGTGAAGTGTGTGTGCAAGAAGAAAGCTGGCATGTTCTTCAGAACACCCATCCTCTTCATGAAGCATGAAAATAAAGTCATGTAAGTACTCATGCCAGGCCACTTTGCCTTCAACACCATATGTGAAAGTGGAAAAGAGATCAAAAAAATCCCTCATGATGGAGACACCTTCATGATTTGAAAAACACTTCGGGGCCAGAAGAGTGCAAGAATCTATGAAAGGTATGCAGAGGTTCAAAACTAGATGAGAGGACACAACTTGTCATCTGGCCCTCCTTCTAGCACCAGAAATGTTGTTGGTGCTAGACTCACCAACATGTCAAGCAGATCTCCCCAGTAAGAAGTCCCAATTAGACCTCATACCATTTGGTGTAGGAGTTCCAGTAGTGGGTCGTAAGGTGATGCCTTGACTGTGATGTCACATAGAGGAAAGTAAGATAACTTTGTCACTAGTAAGGGTGTGACCACTGCAGTGAGTCAAGGAAGGTGAACGAGACGTTCTAACACATGAGGGGTGAGATGAGTGTGCCCCTTAGCAACCTGTAGCAGTACTCAGCTAAGAAGGGAACACACGAGTGAAGATGCATCACAAGCTAGAAAGAAGATCAGTCGAAAATCCAAAGTGATGGTTAAACAACCAGCGCGTCTACAACAAGATTCATATAATTACATATGAAGTGGTTCATATACAAATACGTGAGTTAAACAAAATATATTGGTAAGAAACCAGACCAATCCAACTACGGTAACAACATATGCATGAAAATGTGATGGCTCTTATTATATAAATAAGTGTAAGTCCTAATCATACAATACATCCTTGTAAAACTTCCAGTCCTAATAGTGAAGCATTACAGCCACATGAAGCAAAAATCTTCTCGATACATAGAAGATATATGTATAAATATTTTATTAAAAAGATGAATTGACAGATGATGATTGTTTACATTGGGGTTCCTGGCTTATATATTTCCATGGGCACTGTTTGGGAAAGGGCATGATCTTATGATCATGCCTTCTTGTCTAATTAAACCTAAAATTAAATAATAAACCTAAAACTAACTAAATTTTTACATAACATTGCCTTCCTCTCGAAAGAATGCTTTATCCTCAAAGCATATGTAACGAGAGATGTTCTTGAAAAAATGCTTCATTCTTCCAAGAAGTGTCTTCTTCGGGTAAGTTCTTCCACTTGATAAAATATTCCAAGATGATCAAAGTCCCACACTTTAAAAGGTCTTGAATTAGTCTCACAATTTCCATTTTTTGGTGTTGTGGATATCGATATGGCTTGATGTTGACGGGGTCTGATCTTGACTTGACTTCTATTGTATGCTCAATTTCCCTATTAGGCGGCATCTTCATAGGTAGGTCTTGAAATATTTTTCATGCTTCCTAATTAGATCTTGTATCTCTGATGACTCTTCACTCATCATATTTGCAGATAACATTTCTAACTGGTGACATTGTACTACATAAGCAGGTGCTCCTTTTTGACTCATCTTCATCATCTAAGATGATGATACAATTTGATTCTCTAGTGCTTGGAATCTGTGTAATTTGTACTTCTGACCTCCCCATTTGAATTTGTATAAATTGTACATTGATGGTTAGCGGGATAAGTACCCAAAGTTCATAGCCATTGGATACCTAAGACTACATCTACTCCTCCTAACGATACCGTGAAAAATGAAGACTCTAAATTAATGTCTTGAATCTGGAATTTTACCTTATGGCATTTCCCCACCTTTTCAATCTTCTTACCGTTAGCTACCATCACTTTCATGTTTGGTAAGGGAAATGAAAAAATATTGAGTCTCTTTGCCACGGTTGCATCTAAAAAATTGTGTGTGCTACTAGAGTTGATGAGAACCACTATGTTGTTCTTCTTTATGTGTCCTTTTAACTTTAAAGTCTGAGGTTGTGATATACCTGTCATAGTTGATAATGATACTTGCGGAATACTTCCGTCATCTAATTCTGGTGAGAATTTTGGGGTATATTCTATTTCTTCTATGTCAGAATCTTCACTGTTTGAATCTTTGGTTGCTTCACAATTAGATAGGTTCTTTGGTTCTTTTCCTTTAGCACATCTATGTTTGGGGTCCCACTTCTCACCACAGTTTTTGCATTTACCCTCTTTTATCCTTTGCATTTCCACATTATATTTTTCATCTTAACGACGATGTGGTGGAACATATCTTTTATTATTTGAGTCCACATACTAGGGTATTCTTCGTCTTGAATATGTTTTTTCTGGTTTTGACCAAAATATTGGTTCGAATTTCTTTTCGGCTATTTTTTCTTTTCATCTTGCTACTTCTATTGATGTAATGTCATGCATCTCAAGTTCTACTTGTAAATGGGTTTTGAGTCCCGAGACGTATGGTTGAATTAGATGAGATTCTGATAACCCAGGTACTCGTGTTACTAAGGTCTCCCATTCTTGAGTGTATTCGTCCACACTTCCTTTTTGTAGTAACTTGATGAGTTTTGAAAATAACTCTTCTTCCCTTACAGCTTGGAATATTTTAAAGAATGCATCCTTAAATTTTCTCCAGCTAATGACATGTGTTGTCTTTTTCCACCACATATACCATTATATGCTTCTCCTTCCATTTTCATGGATGCATGCCTGAGCTTTTCGTCATCGTCATTGATGTCATATATCTCAAGGTATTCTTCTGCTTTATTTATCCATACAACATTGTTTTTTTCGTTTCCATCGAATTTAGGCATCTCGACTTTTTCCCTTCACTGGTATGTTGCTAATGGTTGAGAAGAAAAAGGGTGTTGATTGGTAAAGGTATCCTAGAGTTACTTGTTTGTAAGGGTTGCATTACTCACTTCTTGGTGGGGTGTCACTGATTCTTTTGGGGATTCAACTTTTTCATGAGAGTCTGTTCACTTTGTTGAATCTGATGAGATGTGTTCTTGATTCTCTTCATTTTCTTTTAGTAGTTGTGTAGGTGTACAATTTGCCTTTTGACACAGAAGTTTCAGTATTGTTAAGGCCTCATTGATTTCTACTTCTGTTTGGACACAGTTATTTTCCATCTTTATTTCTATTCGATCTGTCGTATCTTGAAATTTTTGATATTGTTAGCCTGCCTTTCAAGCTTGATATGGAATTGATCTAATCTTTTACTAACCTCATCGTGGTTGTTATTTATCTTATGCTCTGTGCCAATCAATTTTTTCTAAAAATCGGCCATTGTCATTGACATTGAGCGAGTATGTGGAGGTGTGTATTTAACTGCGAGCTTAATTTTCTTTTAAATAATTAAATTTAATTAATTAATTTAATTATATGAAATAAGTTTTTTTTTTTAAATTAATTTAATATATATATATATATATTATATATATATATATATATATATATATATATATATATATATATATATATATATATATATATATATAATTTTAATTAATTAAAAAAATTAATGTCAACCGTTGACCAATGGACACAATTTTTTATGGCGGAAGAACACAATCTTTTTTAACAATGTGTAATAATTTATTTAATATGCAAGGACAGTTCTGAACGTCACGTTCATGTGTAATAATTTATTTAATTAATACGTAGGGATAGTCCTGAACGTCACGTTTGACCATCCACCTTTCAGTAGATACACCGTTGTGCTAGGTTTAAGGAATGAGTCTGACTATGGAATGCAGTTGCACGGTGTTTAGGGGAAAGCTAAATAGGTGTGGGTAGTGTTGAATGGAAGCAGACAGAACAGCGAACAACAACAGGTAGTAGACAAACCCGAGAATACGCACAGGTTGTGGTTGTACGTGCAGTGGATAGGTAGCAACGGTAGAAATAGGTAGTAACCATAGGTAATATAATGCAAAACAGGTAATACAGCGGAGGTCTTGTTGGCAGTGGTGATGCGCTAGTGGAATAGGGCGACAGAAGTGGGAAAACAAAATATAAGGAATCAAAACAGAAGGAAATGGGAGCGCGTGAGATGGTTGAGCAATGAAATGTTGATGTGGAGCAGAGACAACGTGGTGGTGACAACGGAAATGATGGAGGGTGTTTAATTGTAGTGGAATAAGTATGGATACATTTGTATGATCAACAACAACATCGTAGTGGTGGCTCCGATACCAATGAAGCAAAATACTTCTCGATACACATAAGATATATGTATAAATATTCTATTAAAAAGATGAATTGACAGATCATTATTGTTTACATTGGGGTTCCTGGCTTATATATCGCCATGGGCACCCTTTGGGAAAGGGCATGACCTTATGATCGTGCCCTTTCATCTAATTAAACCTAAAATTAAATAATAAACCTAAAACTAACTAAATTTTTACATAACACACTGCTCCTCCAAAGTGATGAAGTAGCTCTGTGTAGTAGAGAAGTCAAGGTGCATTACAAGATTGTCCAAGATTTCTCCAAGATAGTGTTATCAGAAGCTTAGCTGACCAAAAGCCCATGCAATGAGTTATGAGGGACAATTTATAGGAAAGGGTGTGGTGGCCCTTGACATTCCCCTTTATGACTATTCAAGTTCCCTCATGACTCTTCACCTACTATATGACTGTTACATTCACTATTGACACTTGACTTACACTTGACATGTCTCAACATTACAATGCACATGTACCCATGTGAACACACTGGCTTGAGTAAGCCAAACTAGACATCACTCTGATTTAGACAACTATAGAAGTGCAAATTCTCAACATCCTCATGCTAATCAATAGTAACATATTGATGCCAAGCTTTGTAGTCTTTGATAGTGTTCGTGTGTTCTACGGTGACATCTATTTGAAACCTGACCTTCACCTGCCCAGCATCCAGGTACACTGCTTAGGCTCCTCTATCCAACTTGTCTGAAAGCATGTGCATCACTGTATTCAATGTGGTCGGACCAGCAACATACTTGTGCATGATGTCTACATTGATAGGAAAGCTTGGGTTGGTGGCAATTCACATCAACTCGTCGAAGTATGAGTTAAGCTCTAGTCAGACCTTCTTCTTAGTCTTCACCTGGGTTAGAGTCCCAAGTGATGGTATCACATGTATGTGCGCCACAACATCCATGCTTTTGAATACTCATGCATGGGAAGCCTGTATGCTAGTGATGAGTTGTGGGAGGTCCTTCTAGTTCTTGATCTGACTCCAGATACGTGCTTTTAGCTCGACCACTTCGGCCTCATTATCTTTGGCAAGTGAAGTGGGGCTCACTTGTACTCCATCATCCATGTTTGCATGTCATCAATAGCAGCATGTATGTTCGTCAAGATGTGTGCTCTCCTAGCACATCACTGCTGCCATCTGTCGATATGGATGACCGCCTTGTGCACGGCACCAAACTTGGAGTACAATGCTCACACAATTGTGTCAAGGGACAATACTTCATCTAGTATTGCCTTCTTCAATTCAGCTCAGGCGAACATTGTCACCAAGTCTTCACCTTGCTTGGCCACCTGTAGTTCCTTCGCCATTCACTCATTCTCAACTATAAGAAAACGAACATTGACCTAGTGGCTTCAGCATACACTCTGGTTGCATCGGCCAAAGCAGCTGGATGCTTTCACACATCAGTCACGATCACTCATTCTTCAACTTTCACAGGAGATGTTTGATCCTCAGGAGTTGACACTCTGCGAGACTGCACAACTCTATGTTGAGATTCATCAAACGAGATGTTGCGCATCTCTTCTTCTGGATTATCACCAAGGATCTCAGTGCCTCCTTGATCATCCGAAACTTGCTCCTCTTCTAGATGCATTGAAGTTGGTGAGTCCACCTCTTTGTGGTGAGGCATGAGGTCAGTGTCCAGTTCCAACTCCTGCTGCTCCATGTCTACTTCCAACTGTTGAAGTGCATGTTCTATTTCACGAGCAAAGTCTTGCCCTGGAAATGATTCACCCTGCTCACTTGATGCCAACTATTTAGATGAATCAACTACTTGAATGGGCACTACTTCATCTGTTTACACATGATGCACCACCTGCTGTATCTGCTGCTACTGCACTTCCTTCTCCTGGTTGCACAACTCTTGTTCCTTTAGGATTTTATCCCTTAGCTCTTGCAACTCCTTCTCTACTTCTTCCCTTCTCTCCCTATCCTTCTACCTTCACATGATTCTCTTGTCGTGCTATTGCCTCTTCCCCTCTATAGACATAGATGCTTTCTCTACAAGTGGATCTGCTCGAAACTTGCAGCTTTTCTCCTCCTCCATATGATCGACAATCTTCCTCTTCCCTTTGTCGCACAATGGTATGCTTGGCTTTGCTTCCACTGCTACTACTGCTAGTGCTCTCTGTGATGCCACTTGATGCTGCTTCGCTAACTAGTCCACAACAAATCCGACTAGTTCATTGGGTTTGGAGAAATTGTACCCATATCTCCATGGGTTCTCCTCGGACCAATGAAATTCCGCATATATCCAGTTGAATTGAACTCTCGTGCAATGATCCTTCAAAATGAAATGTGGGTCATACGGATTGTACCTTTGGAGGACGAATGGGTACTTCTTCATTAGTTCTACTTTAACATCCACTTGCTTGATACCTCGGATATCATATAGCCCAATCCATAAAGGAAGAGTGTGCCAAGGTGCCTTCTTCTTCCGTTGCAGTCTAGCTGTCAATATTACCGAGATGTGATAGGCTACTTCCAGCATTACCAGTACGTCCAAGGCAAATTTTGGCAGAACATGTGGAGGCTTCTCTGCACTGAAAATTCAGATGAAAGTGTCAGACGGTGAGGCATACCAATATGCAATACCTATTAATGACTCCATTGTTTCCTTTGACATGCAGGGTGGATATTGTTCAAATATCATCTTGTACAAATGGATGACAAAATGATTGGACAACCGTGTGATGACTTCTTTGAAGCAGCATTCTGATAACAACTTGAAATATGTGTTCACAGTAGTCTCCACCAGTGGCCATGCCCACTCCAAGCCTTGGAACTCGTGTCGAGCACAGATTGCATCTAGGATGTAGACGGACATGTAAATCTCTGCATGCATATCTACAGGTGACTGTCAAGCCTTTGTGACTTGCTCCTTTAGCTAATGAGCTAGTACGCCAGACTAGTTACATGGTTTTCCTTCTCTAGCCACTTGGTTGAGTGCATCCACCCAACTCTGTGGGAAGGTTTCTGTGCCTTCTTAGCCATATGGTCGACAAGCAAATATGATCAAGTACTGGTATGCCTTCTTTAGTATCTTTGTCTTGTATACCTAGTTGGGTGTCATCCTGAAATGAGCTGGCTCCTTTACCTAATCCTTAAGAATGTCTCTAGAGTTAGCACTATTGTTGGGAAAGCCGAACGAATTCTCCATGACAGTCATGCGATTTGACATCTAATACATCTCATCATAATCCTATTCATAGAAGGTCACAAACTTCGCCCCACTGACATTGCTCAAGGTCATCATCTCAGGATTAGTGTGAGAGAGGATCCACTATATCATGTCTGCGCATTGGAACACAACATATTTGCATGCAATCCAGTACAAGTTGGACTTTTGAATGTTCATGTATACTTAATGGTCTTTGAGGTGTTCCCCCAAAGTGCCTGGAAATGTTTCATTGACTTCTTTCCACTTCAATTTGATGTTACTATCTAGATACAACTTTGTATCTTCATAGATCGACAGACTAGAGGACACTTGCTCAGTTGCTGCTCCAACTGCATTTCCATCAGTGTCCTTAGATCCTGTTCTCTTAGAAGCGATTGGAACATATGAACACTTGAAATATGTAGAGACAAGAAACATGCATGCCAAGAAATCTGTCAGTGAAAACAATGAAAATTCCTGGGAATGACACAGCACATACCTTGGAAACTGATGAGCAAGATTACAGAATTTCTTCTGGGAGGCTGGGTGTTTGGCTGCCACAACTACATAAAAGGTAGTCTAGGTTATTTGGGAGGAAATACTGACTGTGAGATCTATGCAATGTGAAATCCAAACTGGTTGTTGGCTACTGGGATTGTGCAATGCACAATTCTAGCTGGAAAGGACTGCAAGCCCAAGGACTAATTTGCATTATTTCTTGGGCTAGCAGTCATTGTCCTCTAGAAATTCATAACATAGTCCTAGAGGCTAGTGCTGGGAAAAAATGCACATTTATGGAGAAGAAGGTAGAGCCTTCCTTCACCAGATTGCACGATACAATCTTAGTTAGGCAGTGTCCGGGTTAAGGTTGGCCGGACTCATCAATGGGCAACTGTAAGAAAATAAGACAGTGAATGCATGGCAACACTATGTGTTAGAAGAAGTGATTGATAGTGCACACAAAACATGAATGAAAGATTTAGGAAACAGATCAACATAAATGTGGGTGAAGTGATTCGCTAGTTGGGTGAAGATTCGTGCATAATAGTTTCATGCATGCAACAGTAGTGAGATAGCAACAAAAACTAAAACAGAGCTAGGACAAGATAATATACATATAAACGATAGTAAGTGTTCAAATAATTCAAGAAAACAACACTCATACAAGTGAATACACAAAAAGCAATAGAAATGCTGAAAAAGATAAGGTGAGGCCACTTACCCTTGAATAGTTGAGCCAGATGTGTTGAAGAGTCCTCGATGTACTGTGGGATGTTAGATCTCCAATATCAATGTGAAAGAATGAGCTCTGATGCATCGAATAAATAAGTTTGGGCTCACGACATACATGCCACAAATCTAGGAAAAAGCGACGCTTGGAAGGAAACTTATAAAACAACTTTGCATGTAACCTCCGATTGCTAAAAAATAGTTCCCTGAATCATGGGATTCCTTTGCATGTTGCCTTTTGCTCCTATGGGAAGGGCAAGTCATGCATGCATGCAAGTCAAGTTTCCTTGGTCCCGGGTGGAACTGGTCAACCAGACTGCTCATGCATGCAGCTGCTCATTCGCTTGAGAAAAATGTGGCTTCCTCGCTGGGACCTGCGTTGACTGCCTGGGAGGTTTGCATAATTTCTGGGTAGAGCAGCTGACTGCTGCACAGAGTTTTTCAAATTTTGGGCTAAGCAGCCCTACTGGGGAAATTTGTGCAATTTTTGCTGGTAGTGTTGACTGGCAGAATTGCACAACTATGGACTCAGTAGGCTACTAGACAAATTTTCTCAATTTCTGGAGGAAAGGCTGGTTTCCCTCCAGAAATGTGTAATTTTCTTGGGGAAGTTGCTCAACCTGCAGCTGTACGAACTCTAGGTGAACAACCTGTGAGGGGAATGCATCAAGTTGTGCTCAACAAGCTGCCTTTGTGCATGAAAAACATTGAAGCTTGTGTACTTGACAAAGCAAGATAAAGTGTTGTGTAAGGTTTTTAGGGAGGCTCCAAAATGGGCTAAGGAAAAATTTTGGAGGGTGGTTGTAGCCACTACAACACTCGCATAAGATCATTCATCTCCCATGTAGCTTCATCAGGCCCGAAGTGCTTCCCATGCACTTTAGCTTACTCAACTTCTCTATTTCGGAGCATGAAATGTTTCCACTAGAATATGCATTGAGGTTTCGACTGTAATTCTCCTCCTTGATCCATCTACAATACAAACCAATCAATAACATGATCAACATCCTCTACATATATTTTAAGCAATGAAACATGAAAAACATCATGGAATTTCAGTTGCAGAGGCAGTGCAAGTCTGTGAGCCAATGGTCTAATCCTCACAAGGATCTCAAAAGGCCCAAAATTTTGTGGTGCCAACTTGGCACATGATTCAATCCTCAAGGATCTCTTCTTGGGCTTGATCCATAAATACACATGCTCCCCAACCTGAAACTCCTTAAATTCCATGTGCTAGTTTTCATAAATCTTTTTCCTATCATGTGTTTCCTTTAGATTCTTCCTTATAACCTACATTTCCTATTCCATGCCCGCCAACGTGCTCGTCCAATAAATACCATGTTCACTGGATCACTCCAATTGATGGGAGTATTACAACTTTGTCCATATAGTGCCTCAAACAGACTCATCCTTAGTGACTCTTGATAATTATTGTTGTAAGAAAAATCAACCAATGGAAGGTACTCCTCCCATCTCCTATGCTAGTGCATCACATACATCCTCAGCATATCCTCTAGTATCTAATTGACCCTCTTTGTCTATCCACTTATTTACAAATGATAAGATATACTGAAGGCAAACTCTATCCCCAAACCTACAAATAGCTCCTTCCAAAACTTGGAAGTGAACTTGAAGTCCGTATCCGACATAGTATTATTTGGAACACCATGCAATCTCATGATCTCCCTGATTAGTTCTTGTGCTACCTCACTAGCTGAATGGGTAGTATTTACTAGAAGGAAGTGAGATACCTTGCTAAACCTCTCTACCACAACCATGATAGATTCATGTTGCCTCAATGTCCTTGAAAGACCTATAATAAAATCCATGGAACTGACCTCCCATTTCCATTCTGGAATCAAAATAGGCTGAAGAAACCCACCTAGATGCTTACACTCTGCTTTCACCTATTGACAGTCCAAATGTCTAGCCACAAATTATGCCACTTTCTTCTTCAGATTCAACCAATAGTAAAACTTCTTCACTATTTTTAGCATCTTTTGATATCTCAGGTGACTTGAATATGGATTTACATGATTCCCTCAATATAAGATTATTGATTTCACTGTCATCCGAAACATAGATGTTGTCCCTAAATCTCACCAAACCATATGTTGTGAGACAATAATATACATATTGGTCACCTGTGCTCTATTGCAGCTTGAGCATAAGATTCATGTACGTGTCATCCTATTGTCCTTCCTATAAGATATGGTCCTATAAATTTGTCCAATATGAGCTCACTGATGAAACATGGTTCAACTGCACTTTCGTGTTGAGAGCATCTGCAACCTTTTTCTTCTTACCCTTGATGTATATGTTCTTGAAGTCGAACTCACTCATTATTTCCAATCATCTAGCTTTCTTGAAATTCAGATTTAGTTGGTCAAATAAATATCTCAACCAACTGTAATTGCTTATCAACACAAACCTCGTGTCAAGAAGACAATGTCTCTAAATCTTCAAGGCATGAATAATAGCTGCCAACTCAATATCATGAGTTGGATAATTCTTCTCATACTTATTCAGTTTCCTGGACTCATAGCATATCACATATCCCTCCTAGATAAGTACTCCACCAATCCCTCTTTTGCAAGCATTTTTCCACACTACGAACTCTTTATCCGGATCCACAATCTTTAACATTGGAGCATTCGTCAACAACTACTTTAATTGTTAAAAATTGCCTACATAGTCCTCTGTCCTTTCAAAATTTTTACCTTTCCTCTGTAATGATGTAATAGGGTAGGCAATGCGTGAGAAGTTCCTGACGAACCTCCTATAGTAGCTTGCTAACTTCATGAATGATCTAACTTCATCCACATTTCTAGGAGCTTCCCACCCCATGATAGCTCTTACCTTTTCTAGATCTACTATTATTCCTTCCTTTGAGACGACATGTCATAAGTAGTGCACGTCTATCTAAAAGAAACCACACTTGGTAAGCTTGGAATGAATATGATGTTCTCTTAGCAACCGCAACATTGTTGCTAAATGCTTCACATGCTCTTCCTCATTCTTAGAATATATCAAGATGTCATTAATGAATACAATAACAAACTTCTCTAGATAAGGACACAACACACTATTCATGAAGAACATAAAAGAAGCTTGAGAATTAGTCAAACCGAATGGAACTACAACAAACTCATAAGTGTCATACTTAGTCATGAATGCAACTTTGTAGATTTCCTCCTCTTTGTTGTGTACTTAATGGAATCTAGATCTGAAGTTAATCTTTGAGAACATTCTTACTGCCTTCAACTGATTGAATAAGTCATCAATCCTTGGGAATGGATACCTATTCCTGATTGTCACCTTCTTCAACTACATGTAATCAATGCACAACCTAAGAGTACCATCTTTCTTCTTCAGGAATAATATTGGTGCACCCCAAGGAAATGCACTAGGCCTAATGTATCCGTTATCAAGCATTTCCTTCAACTACATCTTCAATTCTACTAACTTGAGTATGCTAATCCTGATAGGTGCTTTTCATGTTGGTGCTACACCTCATACCAACTCAATAGAAAAATCCAATTCGCTGTGGGGAGGAAACTCTTGAATCTCTGTTGGAAACATATCCTGAAACTACTGCAATACAGGGTACATATTAAAGATTTTTGCATCCTCGACATCCTTACCCTTGTCACTAGAAATATTACTACAAACATTAGACACCCTTTCCTATAACTGCACTTAGCCTACATAACTATGACCATCCTCACTAATGTAGGCTTCTTCTTTCCTTCCAAGACTCCCTTTTCCCCATTATCATATAGGCACTCAATGGCCTTTTCATAACAATCTACTTTGGTCCTAGAAATATACAAACAATCCATACCCAAAATCATACTATATGACCCCAATGGAAGAACATTCAAATGTGTTACTATAGGCATAACCTTCAACTTGAATACAAAAGATCCTACCCAGTGATGCACTATATTCTTAGTACCTGTAGCCAGTTGCACCAACCAAGACTCTACATTCACTTCTTTTCTCAAGCCACACTTATCCACTAGGTCAAGATTAACATAACTATAATTAGATCAAGGATCAATCAAAATAGAAATAACTCAACCTCTGAGCTTACCTTCCATCTCCATAATGGATTCCTAGTGATATTCCTTCTTATTTTCCACTATTGCATAAATCTAAGGAATACTATAACCAACATCCCCAACTGTCTGTGCCTCTTGAGCACTATATATCTATGGCATACCTCCCTAGCATAGTAGACAATCCTTCTTACAATGATCTTTGCCACATATCCAACACTGTAACAATCCTCTACCATTAACTTTAGTTTGTTTCTCTCTAGGTTGCAACCCATGCCCTTTCTCAATTGTATTGAAGTTCTTGTAAGGAACCACACACTCTTTCTCACCTGCATCCTAAGGTCTTCCTTGCTTCGATGGCCACTTCTCTTTAACTTTTTCATTTCCCTTCAAGTGAAGTTTAGGCTCAGCTTTGTACTTTGACTGTTTATAACAATACTTCAATTTTCGTACGGCTTCCTCTAGCGATCTGGGCACATTAAACTCAATCTGCTCTCTATATGTTGTTGGAAACCCACTGATGAATCTTTGAATCTTATCCTTCTAATCCTTGAGATAAGAAACATACCTCCACAACTCCATGAACTTGCTAGTGTAATCATCATCTTTCATAGAACCCATCTACAACTCGTAAATCTCCTTAGTTCTGTCATCAGAATACCTCTCCAACAAGTACTTCTTCTTAAAGAGTCTCTCTCATTGCAAATCAACTCGTCTGCTCGAATGTCCTTCAAATGTTTCACATATTCCCACCAAATATTTTATTTCCCTTTAGGATTGATGGTGGCTATCTTAGCTTTCACGTTCTTTGAGTAGTTATGCAATCTCAATAATTTCTTCATCCAAAGCAACCATGCCTCTTTATATTTTTCCTTCTTCATCTCTCCACCAAATGTAGGAGGTTTGAATTTCTTGAACTCCTCAGGTAAATACTCACCCCTCCTATAAGATGATGACGGTGATGACTGAGATAATGTATCTTGTATGAGGAATTAGAATGACTCCCATACATACTAGTCCTCATGTCAGGCGTATCCAATGATCTAGCACCTATAACTATGGCCCCTCTATCCAACCTATATCCGTACTGAGACCTACTACCATAGGCTCCATTAGTTTTCCCTTCCTACTCTTTAATAATCTTTAATTGTCCCTATCTTCATATCTCTGAAAAACTCTAAAAGTTTGTTGCATTAACTTCTGCCTAACTCCCGTAAGCCTTGCTAAGTATTTATTGAGCCTCAACCAACCTTTCATTGTCTAATTTGTAACTTATGATCTCTTCCCTCAAGATCCTCAATGTATTTGTTATACCAAGAGAATACTCTTCACCTTGTTCCCAAACTTATCTATAGGGAGAGTCACGAGAGATGTAGTCAACCATTTTTCTCATTAGCTTTGATTCCCTTCTTCCTGGAAGTGTACCATGTTAGATAAACCAAATAGATACCAAAACCAAATCCATACCTTAGTGATGTTCAATGGAGAATTATCTCATCTATAAGATCGGTCCAAATTAGCATGTACATTTATAATAATAAGAATATAAATATAATCATATAAACACATCAGAATAACATACTAACAACACCATGCATGACCATACCAATTGTGTACCATAACCCCATGCATGACAACCATAGCCTTTACAACATCAAAATTTACCCAAAGAGAGCTCAACCTGGTTTGATACCACCTTGTAACAATGCCTCTTCTAATATCCATCCACTTTCACCGACTTTCCTAAGTAAACATGAGCTAATGGGCTACTATGATAGGACTCAACCTCCTATATGACCTTAAGGAAATGAAATCAACAACTTAAGACCTCACTGACTTTTCTTAGGCAGTACAAGACCTCCAAGAGAAACCCACCCCCTCTAGGTGTCCACCCATGAGATAAATCACCTTCTTCCTGAGTTAGAGCCCCAAATCCTCACTTTCCAAGGCCTCCAAGTAACTAAGAGCCTCCAATCAGTCTCATGAGCCTTCCTAAGTGTGACTCTAGCCTTTTTTGCTAGTTCTATGCCAACAACTGCATAATTTAAAGCTATTTTCCAGGGATGGGGCTTAGCCTATGTGCAGAACTCTATGAAACATTTAGAACTCCATAAAAACTTGAAGACAATGCTTGTAAACCAAAAATTGAAACCAAGACTTGACTTGACCTTCCCCAACCGGTACTAACATTCCTTCAAACACTTTGTAAATATGCAGCCTAGAGGTCATGAATGCAAGTCTGAGCATAAGGGACTGAAAACTTATCTGAGATTTAATAGAAGGGTCTCTACCTTCTCAAATTAATTTCCATAATATCAAGTAGGCCTTTCATTCATTATTCATTCAGTTACAAATAAAAACATGAAAAGAGCCATCACTAAGAACTGTCATATCAAAATGATTATAACCATCATATAACCAAATAAATAACAATGAGAGAACAACCATCAACCCCACATAATAAAAATTACCTATACTCATCAAAAGAAAGAGAATCTTAGCTCTCATTAAACATAGGCAGAAGCCAACAAAGTTTGGGACTTCCATGCACAACCTGACCATAGATTGGTTGAACTAACTCTTTCTTTTAGCCAATCAACCCCGTGGCATCTTCTAAGAATGAATGTGGGATCTCATGGGATAATAAATCCATATAAAGCCAAGGGAATCTATAGGTTAAACTACCTCCACCCTTGCCATACCGTGACCTCACATAAACCGGTGTTAAGATCAGAAAACCAAACTGAGCTTGGATGCCTCACAATTCCTTCTTCAATAACTTGAGGAATTTTTGTGTCTCCGCCCCCAAGCTTTACTGTGTATCTCACCATTACCTGTCAAGGAATTCCTAAGCCTTTGGGAAGTTTCCTGAGACCACCTCACCCTGATCCAAAATCTTCAGGCAATCTAAAGCTCAAATCGAGAAACATCCCATCACACCATGGCTATCTATAAATGGAAAGGCTATGCAAAAATGCGCTGTCAAACCTGACAAAATCCATGCCAATGACAACAAAATAACCAAATACCAACATGCATGTACCATCCATGTCAAAACTAGCAAGGAAATCATACATGAAACCTATTACCTACAAGTATTCCTGTTGAAGCTAATTGGTTCAACTTTTCCTTGCTTGATCCTTGCTTTCCTTTTCTTTCCTTTTCCTTCCTTTACTTTCCTTGTCCTTCCTTTTCTTTCTTTCTTTCCTTATCTTCTTGGTTCTCTTATCCTCTCTGAGACTAACTCTAAAAATGAACTAACAAAAGGCTACCAACTGATGCTCTGGTGCCTTTTTATTAATGATGCCTCTAATTTCTTCAATTTTCCATTATCTTCCTTCATTTTCCTCCTCACATGAAACTCATGAACTTTCACCTCTCTTTTCCCCTAATTTCCTTTATTGTCTAAATAAATTGGCAAAAATGTCTTTTCTGCTTTACAAATCCTTTCCCATTTCCTTTTCTAATTTCCCTTAGCCATAAAAACATCAATTGATGCCCACTAGGATATTTTTCCCAAAATTTAGCTTGGAATAAGTGTCCCTTAACCATGGAGTTATTTTTCCTTTATTAACTTTTATTACATCACCTTTTAACCTGGGGTTGTTACACTATTATATCTGTCAAGTACATGTTCATGAATATAGAACATATCTACATAATGTCAAAGAAAATGAAGGTTAATAATGATTCATGTATTCATGCAAAGCACTCATTCATTTTGAACTATGGTTTCTAAACATAGGTAAAGTAATTCTCATATAATTCCTTTCTTTAAACTTTTACCTTGTTGCAATTAAGTCTTATTATGTTATGTAAAATCACCTAGCTATTAAATAGATAAATAAAGCAATTGTTACCTTGTCATGCTAATACCAAGCATGCTACCCTGCAATTGTTCACACATGTGAGTCACATGTTCCAAATATCAAGACATCATGTATATTAATCTGAAATGAACATTTACCAATACTAACAACCATGTCACAATTGCAATGTATCTTAGGGGAGGCTATCACATATACACAAGTCAGTCCAGCTTAATACGACAAAATATCGCAAATACCTTGAATCATAGCTTAATATTGTAAACATAACCATTTACATAGGCCAATCCATATTAGAAAGATACATATAACATCAATATCCTATCTACAATTACCATAATCATCATATCTATGGTTGCAATGCATATAACAACAATTTACTATGATGCATGAATAATTGATGCATGTGCATATGATCACACTATTTATCTAACACCTATCATGTATGTAACCACAACAAAAATAGAATGATAGGCATGTACATAACCCCAATTCTTATAACAACCATTAACCAGCATATCTACATGCTAAACATACAATACATGTATGATGATCTTCCCTTACACTGAGGTCCACTGTTGCGACCTCACTTTGATGATCTTCTTCTTCTACTCTACCTCAACCAACATATCAGCATCATAACATACCAATAGCATCATGATGACAAAATATTTATACAATGACCTCATGCACAACAACCATAACCATGAAAATGCATTCATAACAATCACATAGACAACTAACAAGCATGCATGACAAACAAATTCTGCCCATCTAGTCCAAGTGTTTGAACATGGGAGATATGACATCACCCTATAACACCCTCCTCCCATTTCTATCTAGTTTCCTTGGACTTCTAGGGTAAACATGAGAGGAAGAGATACTATTACATGACCCAACCTCCTAGATCACCTTAAGGAAGTGGAGTCAACAAAATGAAACCGTACTGACCTTCCTCAAGAGTTATAGGACCCCCACAAGCTAGATAACCACTCTAGGTTCCTAGACCCTAATCTAGACTACTTTTTCTTTGACATAGGCTACCGGTCGCATGCATAAGACTGCATCCATGTGATTGTAGGCCTATAGTCACATGCATAAGCCTACAAGGTAGCGACTGTAGGCCTCTAGTCACATGCATAAGCCTACAAGGTAGCGATTGTAGGCCTCTAGTCACATGCATAAGCCTGCAAAGTAGCGATTGCAATCCCAAATTCCTAGTTTTGAGTCTGCAACCGTGGAATATGTGCCACCTTTTTAGAGCTAGTCTCCAGATCACTACCCAAAACTCAATAAGAATTTTCAAAAAAGTAAATGACATAAGGATAAAGCCTCTAACAGAAAACTTGATTAAGGACTCCACCTACCCAGGCCTAATAATGACAGTCATTTCATTAAACATACTGAGAACATGTAACCTACAAGTCATGAATGCATATCTGAACATAGGGGTATGATACTTATTTGAGAATCATCAAGAATGTCTAATTCCCTCTCATAATAGTTTAAATAACATATAGTATCTCATGCATTCAATAACCATTCATCAACTATTCAAAATATGATAAGAGCCATAAAATAAAAAGTATAAATACTCATGAAATACAGGAGCAAAAGAGCTCTTATTAACATATACAAAAGCCAATAAATTCAAGGGCTGCCATGTACAACCTGACCATAGATTGGGCTAAACCAAATATTTCTTTCAACCAATTACCCTCGTGCTGTATTCCTAGTCTGAATGTGGGACTCACAACAAATCGACCGAGGATTCCTTAGGCTTTATAACAATCCCACCAAAACTGGTCAAGGGACCCCTAGGCCTGAAACCCTCACCTATACCACTAGGCTTTTTCACAATCCCACAATTATTTGTCAAAGGATTCCTAGACACAAAAAAGAAATATACACTACCAGGCTTTACCAGAATCCCACCAAAATCAATCAAGGGATCATTAGGTCCTAAATAAGCATGGATGCTTCTAGATTTCTTCACCAATACTTTAAGTAATTTCCCCATCTCCACCCTCAGAATTTACCAAAATCCTAAGACCACCTTACCTGATTACAAAACCGTTCAAAAATCCAATGCTCCACCAAATAAAATAACCCCATTGCACCATGGATATCTATAAATGGCAAGGCAGATTTGAAGGCACTATCACACCTAGAAAATCCCATGCTAATGAAAATAAGAGAACCAAATACACACATGCATGTACCATGCATGTGCAAACTGGTAATCAAATCATACATGCAACTATATACCTGCAATGTAATCCCATTGTAGCCACTTGATAGAACTCTTCCTTGCTTGATCTTTGCTTCCCTTGTCTTTCTTGTCCTTCCTTTACCTTCCTTTATCCAATGCTAGAGTGATCCAAGAATGATCTAAGTGTACAAGAGTATGATATAATAATGAGAGTAGAGAGACAAAGCTTGAAAACAAAACTAACAAAATTCTGTGAACTGAGCCTCAGAAGCATTTTTATCATTTATGCTTCTATTTTCTTCATTTTCCTTCATTTTTCCTTTAATTTCCTTCTCATGCAAATAGGTTACCTTTCACCTTCCTTTTCTCCTATTTTCCATTATTTTCATAAATAAAATTCCAATTAATGCCACTTTACCACCTTTCACCTTCCTTTTCCAATTTTCTTAGCCATAATAAGCAAAATGAACACCCACTAGAATGTTTTTCCCACCATTCAGCTTAGAATATGTGTTCCATGACCTTGGTATTATTTTTTCTTTTATTAAATTTAGTACATGAAAATTCAACCTAGGGTTGTTACAATTGACATTCTACATTCACTACAACAAAAAATGTCATTGGTGAAGGTCATGCTTGTGGTGGACCTTTAAGGTCCATCACGAATGTCACATATGGTGACGACCCGTAAAAAAGTGTTGTTGTAAGTGTATATAGTGATGGTCCTTTAAGGTTTGTCACCGAAGCCATTTTCAATGATACTTTTGGTGAGGTTCGTTAAAGTCCCATCACTTTCTCTATTTGGTGACACTTCTAGTGACAATATTTTATTGACCCTTTCCAATGTTGGTTTTGGTTACTATTGGTGATGGTCAGAAAACATTCATGATCATTGCTCAGTCCAATGGTTTTTTGATGACCCTATGTGCCTATGGCTATATTTTTTGTCAAAATATAACAATTTAAGACCGTATGGAGTCCTTTTCATTATGTGTCTAAAGCCATAGGGGTTAGTATCAGTCAATTTATTAAGAAGTAATTAATGTGTATCATTTCCCTCAACTAATGAGAATATGGTTTTCCTATGAGTAAACACATGGTTCACCTCTATTAGGTTTATTATCTAGCAAATTCCATTTACATAAAGTTACACTAGTTTGTGTAGGAGCTATATTATTTAATACATAATCAAGATCTACCAATTCTATTAATGAGAGAGACCTAAGACTCAACAATTCTCACACACTTTAACATGCTTTGGCACACACTAACATTCCTTGACATCTCGCATGTCTTGGAACATCTTTATACATAAAACATATTTCCATGACTAGGATGCCCAAGAACATGTTGGCATGCCCTAGCAAAACATAACACTATCCTAGCATGTCCTGGCATGCCCTGTAGTCCCTTGCATGCCCTGGAACACCTTGGCATGCATTTACATAAACTATCAATTGGCACACATTTGCACCTAACATGTATTGGAACCTATTATTAGTGTGCTTAGCATGCCCTTTTCGAACAATATAAAGTCCTGACCTATTAATTCTCTTACGTGTTCATTTACTTTCATTTTAGCTTGGTTCTTCCATTTGTTTCCTTGACACTCCTTGACACACATTGTCATACCCTAACACCCTGCACGTCCTAGCATGCCTTAGCACCTGACATGTTTGGGCATACCTTGGTACTATTTGGCACATGTTAGCACACCCTGAAACTCACTAGCACACTTTTTCACTTCTTAACATACCCTAATATTCCTTAACATGCCTTAATAGTGCCTATCATACCTAGTCACTCCATCCTTGGCATGATAGCTAGCACTCACTAATACTTCCTGACACACCCTCATATTCATTCACTTCAATGAATTTTTGACCTAGTGCTTCCTTTTGTTTTATTAGTACTCCCCAATAGTCCTCAACATGAATTAACACTCTCTAGCACACCTCAACACTCTTCAACATGCCTTGCCACTTCATAACATGCATAACACTCCCTGACACACATTGGCACTTGGCATGTGTTTTCATTTGGAAAGCCTAGGATGTATGGAATGCGTTGAGATGGGTTGGTATGATTTGGCATCGTTCAATATTAAATTTATTTGAGATAAATTATTGGAAAGTATATGAGAAGCAAAAGAGGAATATTTGACACTTAGGATACACTAAGATTGGGCACATGGCACCTATTAGCACCTAGTGCTAGTGTGTCGAGCATGCCCCTCTTTTAAAAGGTAAATTGATGATGTATTAACCCTCTTACATGTTCATTTCCCTGTAGTTTAACTAGGTTCTCCCTTTTGTTGCCTTGGATGTCCCTAACATGCATTCTCACACCCTTGCACATCTTGGCATGCCTTATCACTTGGCACATCTTTGCATGTTTGGCATGCGTTCACACTATTTTACACATATTAGCATTCCCTGCCACACCTTGGCACTCATGCCCTCACAGATAGCCTTACATTTTTTCATGACTTGGGAACCCAACCAAGTCCTTGGCTACTACAGTTCATGTGACCTTAGACTACTTCAACCATAACAACTTGACCAATTGAACCTACTACAAGTATATTGTGCTTTGTTCACCTAAGAAATACCTGTAACTCATATTAGGCCACTCATTTCTAAGCTCAACTTGCCCCACTTAACTAGTTACCAAGACAAGGACCATATCTAGCCATGGCCATAAACAAACTAAGAAACATAGCTTACACAGGTAATATTTCACATGTATGTTCAATTCATATAAACAATAGAGAATTAACTGAGAGTTTTCAAGAACCAGAAGATGCAAAATACACACAAAATATAAGTCGACACAAGCCAAGTGCCCCAAAATGTATACACAACAATGTACAATACGCAATTATTTAGAATAATTAATACAATGAGCATGCAGACAAAGTGTGCCACATATCATATAAAAAGAATAGCTGAAGGAAAAAAAATGTTATGCCCAACACAAAGTCTCCCTTCATTTAAAACTGTTATGTTGAGCCCCTTATCACAATTATAGCCTTTCCTCCTACAAACCATACCCTGAAATTCTCCTAACACACTTCATCCTTTCCAAACTTGAATTCGTTGATACTCCCTGACACACACTCTTATTGGTTCCTTTCTATGCATTTTGACCTAGTTCCCCCTTGTGATTCCCTGACACTACCTAATACTCCTCATCATACATTAACATTGTATGGCATGTGTTAGCATGCCTTTTCATTCCTTAGCATGCCCTAGCCATCCCTAGCTATCATGCCCTCACAACTACCCTTACTTAATTTGCAACTTCATAACCCAACCAAGTCCTCGCTTGATTACAAGTGCTTCACCAAGTTAAGGTTACAAACTAGACTATGTTGTTGAATTATGTAGCTTGGTAGGTACTCCACAAGCCTAGCGAGATGGTATTGTGTTAATTTGGTTAGAAAAGAATTTGTGGTCAAAGAACCCAGGTGAGGGGTTTTTGGACCCAAGATGGGGTTTAAAATCTAAAAGAAAATTAAAAAGGAAAATTAATATTTCGTAAGGTCTAAGTGAATAAAACCCATAAGTTCTAGAGTGTTCGTAAAAGGGCTAGGAAAACTATCTAAGCAGGCCTTAGGATGAAGGCAAGAATATCAAGTGAGAAAGATCTCATGTGATCAAGGAGGCTAGGAGAGACATAGTCCTAAAGTAGGTCGATTTAGAGGGTTGAGTAAGGATTTCTAAAGGGAGGCCATGATCATCCACCATGAGCAATATCATCATGTGTGGGTGTTCTACCTCTGAGATAGAATTATTTCGACCTAGATATCTCTATAAGTCAGAAGCATATGAAGAAAAAAAACGCAATGATTGATAACTAGAAAAACTTAAGGATAACACAAAACTGTGTAAAACTAGATCCAGAATCCTCTGCCTTGTATTAAGGTTCCAGAAAGACTGAGTACATCAAGTGTCTGCAAAAGTTTCCTTCAAAGTTGGCTTCCAGGTTCAAAGTAGTATTAACAGTCAAGACTTTATAAGCAATGAACTATGAATCTTGAAATCTGAAACTATAACATATCAAGAAGAGAGTTATTTATACAATAATAAACTTAAGAAATATCTTAAAACAGATTAAGAATTATTCTAGGAAAGGAAAGATCCTCATGTAGGAAGATAGGGGCAGCTATTGAATTGCTTCTTGTTGTCCCCTTTTATTTAGGTTTTGTTGGCTTTGTTTGTCTGATATTTTTCCCTTTATGCTGGTCGATTGTTTGTATATTTTACTCTGGCCAATTCATTCATTTAATCTTTATCTGATAATCTTTAAACTTTGTTTAACATGATTTCACCCTGCTGAGTAACCTTTATTGTGATCCTTTTATCCTTACTCTGGATTTCAGATTTTTACTGTGTTTTTCAATAATAAATCGCTTTGGATTTTATGTTACAGGCTGAAGTGATTTGATATGGTCTTCATATTTTTCCTCCAACTATACACAGACTTTCTCTTTGTAAATCTGGAACAACAGTCTTCACCTGCAAAACATAGAAATCATTTAAGAAAAACAAGGTGACAGAGACGGTCATGAATGGCTTTATTGAGCTTTAAAGGCTATTGGAAGGAGTCTAGGGCATATCTGAAGGTAAAATGATGGTATTTTGCCTGTAGAGGCTTATGTAGGGTTCGCCGTGTAAAACAGGTAAAAACAGGTAAAAACAGAGAAAAATGGTTATTTTGGCTTTTAAACGAGAAAAACAGTTTTCCTTTGAAATATGGCGCGATAGTGAATAATAGCCATTTTTTCATTTTGCGGAAGGCGATTTTCATCGCACTGATTATAAATTGGGGGTGGTTTTGGGAAGGGGTCACCCAAAATGATATGAGCCTGACACGTAGCAATGGAGAACGGTGGAATACCACTTTTTAGGTGGGTAATGTTTGTACATAGAGCGTGTACCTGAAAACACCGAGGGTCGTTGGATCTGAATGCCTTAGATTAGACGATGGTGGACTGAAGAAGGAGTACGAAGGGTACGAATGATTAAAAATGGTGGAAATGGTTGTATTATGGCTTAAAACCCAGATTAGCAGTTAAAATGGAGGTTTAATTACTTCTTCGTTAAAATTATAAAAAATTATTTAATAAAGGAATTATTTGCAAAAGGCACTATGGTGGATTTGAAAATGTGTGAATTCGGGTGGATAAACGCTGTCGCGTCTAGGTTCAAATCACATATTGGGGATCGAATTAGTAGAGGGTATTTCTATTAGTGGGACTTGCGATGAAGGGAGGATGCGAAATGGCGATAAATTATGGTATATATTGCTTCGGGTCTGTGCCCATCGCAATCACATTTCACAATGGTGAAGGGTGTTGTTATTAGTTGGGACTGCGATGAGGGCAGATGCAATATGGGTATGGAATATGATTTATATCCACATCGGGTCCGACCCATCAAAATAACATTTCACAATGGTGGAGGGTTATTTATATGAAAGACTTACGATCCCACCGATGCAATGTTTTTTATAAAATACATGGTTTTATAACAAAACTAAGGGTTTCGAGTTATTTAATTAAAGGAGCTAATATATACGGGAAAGGAATTTTAGGGGTTTTAATACATTAAGTTAGTACTAATGTGGAATATGAGTAGAAAGGGAAAATGCGCTAAGTTATGATACCTTTACATGTTAGTAAAAGGCAATTTAACATGGGGTAGTTAGTGAATATAGGGATGAATGCGGAGTAAAAAGGATTTTTACCTGAAGAAAAGGGATTTTTATGGAAAATGAATGGATATGAATGTATGAAGGTGGGAAGGGGTAGTTAGTGAATATAGGGATGAATGGGGATGAATAGGAAGTTAATTATTTGATCTTATAAAACTTCATTTGCTCTGTGTAATTGGATCATGGACACAAAAAACATGATAATTGTACATTTTCTCCAATCAATAATCAAACTGCTGCAACCTTTCTCTACTTACCATTTCCTTATCCTATCATTTTTTCTTCACTTAATGGGTGCATTTAAGCTAGCAAACCCTTTTCCTTTCTTTTATTTTACAAAACAAACTATCTAAATCTACCCTTATAACCTCCAAGGGCTCAAATTAAATTGATGAGCACCTTATTATTCTCTACCTAACTACTGATCTACCAAGATTAAACAGTTTGGCCAGATCTTTATTCTCTAACTATAACATCAAATTTAAAGCATGAAGCAGTCAAGATTAAACTATTTGACTGTCATGGGTTGTGGCATTTAACAAAAGCTGCACATAACCATTATTTTGCAAAAACAGAGTAGTGGCATTTAGACTTGTTCACTTTCAGAGCTTATTTGTTTTCTTTTCTTTCTAACCTAACATTTTCTTTTTGCCTTGATTTTTTAGAGCATCTACCTAAAATTTTCTTTGATATGGACATTATCATTAAGATATTTTCTTTTACTAACATTTTATTCACTATTGTTATGTCCATATCCTAACTTAACATTTTTTCAAATATTCTATCATATTAAAACCAAAATATGCTACAACATTGGCTCCAACTGGGGACTGCTTTCTCCTATAGAATGTAGAGAACCCGTGGATCCATGTGCCTTCCCCTCGGGCTATGGAGTCCTTCTTGTAAGAAAAATCACACTCACATCTTGAAAAGTAAAATAAAACTGGAGTATTCACAATGAAATTACTTCTTACTACCGAATGTAATGTTTGAGAAACCTTCCATTTATATGATTGTGGAATATAGCCCCTCAAGGTTTTACAACATGAAAGTGTTGTTACCCTTTAATTCAGCAATTGCTAAAGCTCCAAACCATAGATTGTCAAATTTTCCATGCCTTCCTTTCTCTTCTCTCCTAGCATCCCATCTTAGAAATAGATCTCCTTCCTTAAAGTCCCTTTCCCTGGCTGTTCTCTCAAACATGGTCTTCATCTTATTCTGATATTTCATAAATTTGTATTGAACTTCATCTCTGTTCTCGTTAAGTTCAATAATTTGATTTATCCTTCTTGAAAAATAATCACTTTATCTATTGAATCCTGCAGGAATTATAAAACAGGGAAGGCCAAATTGGTAGGGAAGATTGCATCTTTCTCATAGACTAACTAAAAAGGAGATTTGCCAGTTGATCTCTTTGGAGTAATTCTGTTTGCCCATACTGCATAGATCAAATGTGAATCCCAACTCTTCTTATGATCAGCTAGAGTCTTTTTTATTACCTTTACTAGGCTTTTGTTGGATGATTCTGCAAGGCCATTACCTTGAGGGTAGTATGGAGTTGAATAATGTAACAAAATCTGATATTTTTGGAAAAAGTCAATCAATTTAACACTAGAAAATGCTGTTGCATTATCACTGACAATTTGAGTTGGGCAACCAAATCTAGGTAAGATATTCTCCTCAATAAACTTAATTACTACTGCATCAGTAGCATTTCTTACTTGAATTGATTCCACCCATTTAGTAAAGTAGTCTGTTGCAGTGAGTATCCATCTATGCTGATTACTTGAAGTGGGGTGAATCTCTCCAATAAAATCTAATCCTTGTTGAGAAAAAGGTTCTACAAGTATTAATTGCACGAGTGGAAGAGCTGCTAATTTTTGTTTACTAGCAAACATTTGACAAGGAACACAACCTCTGACCTTTTCCCCTACTTGTAAGAACAATGTGGGCCAATAATATCCTCCCCTCAGAATATTGTATGTTGTTGCTTTCCAAGCATAATATGCCCCAAAAAATCCTGTATGGAACTGATCAATGATTCCTTCAGTTTCTAATTCTGTTAAACATAATAACAAAATATTTAAGGGATCTTTCTAGTATAAATTTGCATTTATAATGAAGTACTTGACTGATTTCAACTTAAGTGTTTTACACTGGGTTTTGGAGAAGATGCTAGACACTCAAAATGAACAAAGAAATTTACAATAATAAGAAGAAATATTTCGGCGTAAATCACATTCAGAAAATCATTGTCAACGCGTTTCGAACCAACCAGTGTGGTTCATCGTTAGGACAAGTTGAAAAATCAGATCTATCTTTGCTAGTTAAATACATAGAGCAGAGATTCCAATGGCTAACTAGGACAACGTCTACAGTTGACTAGGGACTAGGGTCAACTAAACCCGTAATAAAAATAAGCAAGGGACCTATATGTAAACTTCATGAGTAAATTTAGTTAAATTACATGAGTAAATTTAATTGGTAGTCTCATAAAATGTTAAAAATAATTAACTAGAAAAATGGAAATATAAATATATAACTCTTAAAATTGTAAATTATTT
>APFE031294422.1:62561-87391 GCA_000404065.3 Pinus taeda
TTAATTAAAAATAAAAATAAAAATAACTAAATTTACAATATCTTGATACTAGTTTGACAACAAGAATTTTTCATCAATGTGTATAGGACTAATCTGCTATGAAGGTAGAGGTTCTTGTGAATTCTACCCTTTAGGAGGAAAGGAAGGTTCTTGTGGATTCTCCCCTTCAGGAGGAAAGGAAGGTTCTTGTGGATTCTCCCCTTCTGCAAGGAGAGAAGGTTCTTGTGTATTCTTCCCTTGGGGATGAAGGGAAGGTTCTTATGGATTCTTCCCTTGTATTTCTAAAATAGAAATGATTCTAAGTACTTTGCAGTTGGATTTAGCTAGAAGCTTAGCTAATCCTTGACCTTTTACTAATTTTGTAGTCTTGATAGTTACATCAAACTCTAGAATTTGAGTGATCCATCTACCTCTTTTCCCATCAGTGTCTGGTTGGGTTAGCAAAATTTTCACAATATTATTAGGAACATAAGAAGTAATAGGTGAATGTAAGACATACATCTTGAATGACTTCGGGGCTTGAATGAGGGCATAGGATTTCTCCTAAATGATTTCATACTTAAGCTCAACATCTCTCATAAACTTGCTGAAAAAGGTTATGGGTTGGTCATGTGAATCTACATTTTTCTATAATAAAATAGCAGCAAGGGTTGTTTCAGAGGCAAAAGAGAAAATACTAAATGACTTAGTATAATCAGGGTTGGCTAAGGTGCGAGCCTCAGAGATAGCCTTTTTTATTTGTTCAAATGGATTCCTAGAATTGGGAGTCCATTTGACTTCATGGTCCTTTCGAACCATGTCAGTTATGTCTTTTACAATCTCTGCATAATTTGGAATAAACCTCCTTAAAAAAGTAATCTTGCCTAGAAAAGCTTGAATCTCCTTCTTGTTTATAGGCAAGGTCAATGATTCAATGGTATATACTCATTTGGGATCAATTACTACTCCCTCCTTTGAAATTATATGGCCCGATAGTTTTCCTTCGTTGACAACAAACAAGGACTTCTTAGGGTTTAATGATATTCCAAATTTTCTACACCTGTCGAAAACCTTCATCAAGTGCTTTAGATGTTTCTGATCAAATTTAGAAAAAACAGTTATGTCATCAAGATAAATAACCACAAATTTATTTACCCGACTCATGAAAATGATGTCCATAGCTCTCTAAAATGTTGCCCTAGCATTGGTTATGCCAAATGGCATCCTAGCGTACATAAATGTACCCCAGGGTGTGGTAAAGGTTGTCTCCTCTCTCTTTGCCATATCAACATTTACCTGATTGTAACCTGAAAAACCATCAAGCATAGAAAGTCTTTGTGCTTCTGAAACCATTTGAAGTAACTGATCCATTTTGGGCAAAGGATAATTATCTTTTAATGATTCTTTATTCAAATTTCTAATATCCACGCAGAGTCTTATCTCCTTTTTTCTTTCTAACAGGAATTAAGTTTGCAACCCAATTAGAATATCTAAAAGGGAGGATGATTTGAGCATCTAACATTTTCTTAATCTCCTTTTCTGTAGTTGGTAGAAGGGCTGGATTTATCCTTCTAAGTTTCTATTGAGAAGGTTTTGCTTCTGGCTTCAAAGGAATCTTATGTTGTATTAAAGAAGTATCATAGATCTTTAGATCAACATAAGTCCAAGTAGAAACATCCTTATAATTTTGCAGTAACTTAAGATATTGAGCTTTGACCTCAAGGTCTAGAGATGCACATAATTTGATGTTTTTGATATCTTCATTAGTTCCAATGTTAATCTCTTCTATGTCATCTTCTGAAGAAATGGACTGAGGGTTTCGAAGGACATCATTTTGATCAAACAATTTTTCCAAAGGAATGAGTCCTTTTGGAATAAAATTGTTGGATAATTGAATAATGTCATGATTAGCAACCTGGGTTCCATCTACATTTTCATTTATTTCAGTTCTATCTTCATCAATTTGTATAAGTGAAAAATTATCTATTACCTGCAGAAATTATTTCAAATGTTCATCATCTTCAAATATTTGCCAATGTTTCAGATTATCTGGTATAGATGGCCTATATTTGACTTTTATTTGATAGAGTACATCAGTATGATCAGGAACTTTAAAAGAACTGGCAGAGACAACTAAGGCATTTGCATGAATATTCTAATCTTTGGGAATATGAGTCAAATTAAAAGCATTAAAGAGGTTTTCAACCGTATCCCATACTTCATTTTGGTAGGACCTAAGTTTAGGGTGCTTGGTCTGGCAAGCATTTCTTACATGCTTAACAATAAGTTCTGAATCAGTAAAAACACTTAATTTTTTAACTTTTAATCTTTTGGCTAATTGCAATCCTAAAAGGAAAGCTTCGTATTCAGCAACATTATTGGTAACTTCAAAATCTAATTTACATGGTTGTGTTATATTTTTTTTTTCGGGTGAAATTAAAACTACTCCAGCTCCTACCCCATCTTTCATGCAAGAGCCATCAAAGAACAATTTCCAAATATCATTTTGGTCTCGTTCAGGAATTTCAACTACCTCTTCAATTTTGACTTGACTTTTACGTTGGTTTGAAGTGAGTTGAAAACAACCAAAATCTTGATCTATGGCATAAATGGGATGGTTCCTTAGCTGGTCAGTTTTACAAACAGTATGTATAAATCTGACCTCTCTATATAATCTTAATTGCTCTCCTCCATAAACAGGAATAGTAGCATACGACATATCCATCTATAGAGTTCCCCCTAATTTGGCACAACAAGACCTAGAAAGGAGCATTCCAAACTTGGGAGGGATATCTGTGACAACAATATCAAGTACTACACTTTTCACTGGAATTTGGGCAAGGGTAACCACCAGATCCTTAATCAATCCTAAAAAGGGCACCTTTTTTAGAATCAAACGTGTACAGGTCATGGTAGGATCTAGTTATGTCAAGTTTCAAATGGTCCATGATAGACTTTGGCATAAGGTTATGTGATGCTCTTGAATCAAGAATACAATTATAGAACATGGAGTCATTTGTTTTAAAAGCTACGTATAAAGGAGACACTATTTCATTTATCATGTATGAACTAGGGCCAAAAACTACTGTTGGTTTTTCATCTTGCAGAGTTATGACATTGCCTTCAGCATCAATCGAGGTATTTTGAATCCATTTTGTGACTTGACTTTTGTAACCAGGGGTTTTAAAGAGCTTTGACAGCGGAATTGGGATCTTAACCCTCTCTAATTCTTTTTCAACATTAAATGTAGTCAAAATGTTTTTACCAACTTGGGTAGTATCAATTGACTGATCTAAAGGCTGAATAAGAGTTGTTTGAGCTTCAATAGTTTTGGTACGTGGTTCAATTATTGGAGTTTCCTTTAGAGGTATCCCAGGACTAGGCCTAGGCCTAAAATCATCCCTTTTGTTTAATTCTGCAATTAGAAATTCATAGAAAGGATGATATTTAAAGACTTGTGAAGCTTCTTGATCTTCTTGAATCTGATTCTGTTGTGAGAGAGGAATGATGGTTGTTTGATTGGAAGAAGAATCCATACTATTAATGTCTTCAGTAATTGTCATAGTATTATCATCAGGTTGTTGGTGATCTATCAGTAGAGGAGTAGGAACCTGCTGATCATTGTTAGGTCTTTGAAGAATTTGTAGTGGTGGATTTCTTTTATACTGACCTTGATTTTGATTTTGGGGTCTAGTAACTATTTTTTGTATTGTTCTAGTTTGCTTCTCAATCTTTGAAATCCCATTTGATAGGTTTCTAAGAAGAGATTTTATTTCATCTATTTTTGAATATTCTGATTTAGTCTTAGAGGAACTAGAGGCTTCTTGAACAAATTTGAGTTTTCTTTGGGCCTTTTCTTCCTTAAGTTTTAAAGAAGTTGAGGCTACTTTATTTGCTTCTACTTCTATAGCATTTGTTTGCATATATTCAAGAGTTCTTGAAGTTCTCTCTCGTAGCATAACACCAAAGTCATCATCAAAAGCTTTAGAAAATCTGGAGTTAGCTGCTGCTACCGAAGGCTTACAATCAGCGGGCATTTTGTAATAGTGTTTAATGAATCTTTTGATGAAATCTGATACTAATTCACCAAGGTTCCTTTTAAGCTCTTTGTGAGCTCTAGTATTGCAGCAATGATGTTGTAACTCCTGGGACTCCCTACTTTACTTTTATCAATCTGGTAGTTCATAACAATCTTGGAAGCAATGGTGTTGTATGCACAAGTACTAGCTCTTACTGCAGGCTGTCAATTGATCAGCTGGCACAAGCTCGCTAGGAGCTTAAGCCAACTTCTATGAGTTCTCAGAAGAATATTTTAGCTGTGATGGAAGAAAGCCAACTCAAAGGATGCTATTCTACTTGTAGAAAGAAGATGAAAACTAGAAGGAAATGTAAACCCTAGTAAACCCTAGTTTTACCCACTAACCCTACTTTTGCCAGAAAAAGAGTTGAAACTACTGAAATGGATGCCATGGACTACTGTCAAGGTAAAATGCATGTACTTAAGCTACTTCTGAAGGAAAATGTGGAAGAACCATCTTTTTGTACTTTTGAGCAATTTTATGCAGAATTATTATGTTTGTGTTTTAGCTATTTGTGACTGTGCAGAGGCTTAGCGATGAAGGGAGATGGAGTTGGTTGTTGCAGATGATGAGGAAGGTGTGGATAGGACCTATGGATTCCCTAGCACCCTTCTAGATATTTCCATTGCTATCAAACTTCAAAAAATTGCTTGCATGAACTTCTATAGGAAGTGTGCAAGGGATCTACAAGAAATTCTATAGGAAGTTGTACAGGAGGAGACCGAAAGTGATTTTGGAAGGTTTGAAGGTGGAAAAACGGCAGGAAAAGGAAAATGAAGGCTGGATGGAGGTGTCAAAGGGTCTAGGACTCTGCCAATGAAGGTCGGACATGAAAGAGATGGTTGGATTTGTTCAAAAGGTCAAGGACGCAATTTTGCACAAGAATGTAGAAATTAGGGCTCTTTGAGAAAGTATGGAAAATGAGTGGAGAAAACCTTGAGAGATGGGTTTTAGCAGGTTTGATGATGAAAGGATGATAAGCTAGGATGGTATTCAAGTGAGTTGCACACCTGCTTCTGAAAACTGATTCAAGGAGAATTAAAAAAACAGAGTGTTACCTATTTAAACCTAATTTTGACCTAAAAACCAGAAAAGTGTTGAACAAAACTTTATGGACAGATGCAAGAAAACCATGGAAATTGAGCAAGAATAGATCTAAGCATGTAAATACAACTGATATTAACTTCTCCAACTCGAAATATCTCACTAGCAATTGCATTGGGAAGCAAAAACAGTGTTTTGGTGGCAGTAAGAGTGCCTTGATCTCAATTCTTGGTCCCATGGGGGGAGAAAGGAGATCAAGGCCTGCTTG
Organism: Pinus taeda; assembly: GCA_000404065.3. Lineage (NCBI taxonomy): Eukaryota > Viridiplantae > Streptophyta > Pinopsida > Pinales > Pinaceae > Pinus > Pinus taeda. Next base: position 67,932 of record APFE031294422.1, read on the forward strand.
GTAGCCTTTTGGTGGATTTTTTTCTATTATTGTAGCAAACTATCTAATCAACTTGAAACTAGAGCAACTATCCTAATCATTAAAAACAACCTAAGTAATAAAGCAAGATTTAATCTAAACAACAGAAAATTATTTCATGAATGCAAGAAAAACACATATAAATACAAAAAGGAGGTACTGGGCACTTGGGTTGGGCCCAACCCGAAGAGCTACAACCCCCTAAGAAAAATCAGTGCTGGTTCAAAGCTAGATTCATCTTCATTGATAAAAAAGATAATAGTTACATCACAAAACTGTCTACAAAAAGAGCTCGAAAATGAGTTGAATACAAGGCTGCACTAAAGTGCGAAAATAGATTGTTCAATAGCTAACCTAGTGAGGCCTGAGGCCTTCTTATTTATACAAGTGAGGACTCCCAAAAGTCCTCCTAAACTTTAGGAACTAGGCTGCCTAAAACTGCAGATAGCAACAACTTCATTAGACCTGCTTGGCTACCCTTGCAATCATTGTTGTGGTGGCCTTTGAACTCCGAGTTGTTGGTGGAGAACTTGAGGAAGGGGTCATCAATGCAGGAGACACCCCTCCTATAAGTCCTCATCCCCGTTTCTTCAAATTTGGATGCCAATCTACTCATAAATGCCTGGTCTTGGTCCAAAAATGTACAAAAATATGCAATAAACACTCATTAGACTTTGTGGTAAAGTGACTATCCCCATTCACTCAATTAACATAAATATATTCAAAAACATGCACAAAACTATGGAGAATGGTGGATTAAATGCAAACGATAGGAAAAATGAGCCCATATAGTTACCCATTTCTGGGGCTCACCATCACCCCTTGCTGAATGGGTTGCTCATCCTCTGAGCAACTAATCCAATTCTTCATCCATGATGGCTCTAACAGCTTCCCTGACATTCCAAGCTTCTCAGGTGATGTCCTCTTCGCTATCATGAAAACCTGCCTTTCTGTCCACTTCCTCCCATTGCTTTTGTTCTTCTTCTTCCTTAACTCCTTCCAATAGTCCTAAGAGTAGTGGGGGACTAAACTTAAGGCCAATCCAGTTGGCTTCCAAATTTTTCATTGATTTATTGTAGAGGGGCACTCTCACCAAACCCTCCCTCATTCTGGTTGGAGAGTGATACTCCCTTATCTTTAGGCTATGGGACAATGTATTCCATTTTCTTGTGTAAGCATGAAGGCAATCATCGCCAAATAATCTTTCCATATCTTATTAATGAGTGATAGCTTGCACTTGCCTTTCAACATAATCAGGGAGAACTTGAGGGTTGCTCGCCAGGTGGTGATGAGCATATATGAGAGCTGAGGGATCTTCCGGTTCTCCCCTTATTCGTAGGGGCTCATTTAGTTCTTTTTCCATGATCTGTTGAATTTGCACTGCTCTTTTTGCCTCGTGGCTCATCCAAGAAGCCATGGCCATGAGTTGTAGGTCCCCCAATGCAGCATTCGGATCCCAAAAGTTCATATCAGGGAGTGCCATATTGCATAAGTAGAATTATGCTAATTTTTCCTTATCCTCAGCTAAACTAGTATCACATAAATGCATAAACTCATGATAATTTTGGAATGTGATTGTGCCCCTTTGGGCCAAAGTTTTAATCTAGAACTGGAGGCATTGTTATTTAAGATACAAGGCATAAGATCTAGAAGCTTGTATACATTGCAAGACTTCCATTACCCAGCTAGCCATGTAGGCCATCTGGGCTTCCCTTTCCTACAACTACTGCTTCACCATCAGTACTTCAGCTGCTGCTTAAGACTCCATTTCTTGTTGTTGCTTTATCATCATTTCAACATCAGGTTGTGGCTCTTACTCTTGCTATTGTTTCTCTGTTGCTTCCTTATCTACTAGGGGACCTTCCTATAGTTGTTGTTCTTCAAAAATCTGTGATATGTCTCCCCTTTGAGTTTCCTGTTGTTGTAACTGCTTTTTCAGCATTGCATTTTCCTCTTTTAGCTGGGCTCTTTTAATGATCTTGGTGTGTCTCACCATTGCCAATTCCCTTCTTAATTCTTTCAACTATTCTTCCATGTGACCTATATCTGCAACTTCCTTGGACTTAGCAATTTTCATCCAAGTGTGTATTCTAACTCTTTCTTGCTTTAATTCAAATAAAAGGGGTACAATGAATTTCTGTGGGATGATCTTCCCATCTTCTAGCAAATTGTAATATGAGCCTAAATTAGGTTGAGGGCTTGGTTCAGGTATCTCTTCAGTCTTGTCTTCCTCTTGTGATTGTTCTGCTGCCTCCTCTTCTAGTTTTCCAGTCTCCTTTAGCTTGGCTAGTGTTTCCTGTAGAGGGGTCTTAGCTTCCTATTGAACTGTTTTGGTGTCCATTAGTCTGATTCTATCCTTCCAGGTGGAAGTTTTGGGACTCCCTCTCTCATAAATGACAGAGATTTTAGAGGGGGATTCCTCCTTTTTCTCAGTAGGTGCATCCTCAATTATTATAGGTTCTTTTGATGGCGGCTGGGGCTTGCCCACCTTTATCCTAGTGCTCCTTCTGGCCTTGAAATACATTGATGTTTCTCTTTTTATTTTTCCCATTTGTTTTGCTTGAGTGCTCAATGTAGCCAGCACAACTACTGCTTCTTTTGCCAATGTTTTAGGGGATGTCTCTTCCTGCTATTGTTTCCCTTCATCTTCTACAGTCTTTTCAGCGTATGTTGTTTTTGTTTGTGTCTCTGCTATCTCTGGTAATGTCTTCTATTTTCCTTGCTGGGTCGCTGCCTTGCCTGTAGTAGTCTTCTTTTATCCTTTCTTAGGCTTTTTCTTTTCAATCTTTGTCCTTTTCCTCTTCTCTGATTTTGAGGTTAGCTTCATTTCTGCCTTAGGCTTAGCAGTAGTTTTATCAAATTTTTCCTTTCCTTTCTGCTTCTCCTCTGTTTCTTGTTTTTCCTCTATTTGAATGTTTTTTGTCTCCTCATCATCATATCCATGTATTCTTTCAAAGAAAATCATCCAATTTTCCCTGGTGAAGAGGGCCACCACCTCAGGGTGCTCATGCAATTGGTTGGAGTTCAAAGGCTCCTTCCTCATAAAACCTCCTAGCATGGTGTTGAGTGGGTCCTAAAGTGCTTAGGTGAGGAGAAAAGCAATAATTTCAAAAATCAGAGGCAGAGGGACAGTTGAGTTTTGTTTTTTCTCTCTGAACTGTAGGAGGAATTTCCGTGTGCTCCTTCTCACAACATCAAATTGCAATATTTCCCTTGTTTCAAACTGCTCTTATCCTGAATTTAATTCTCTACTTTTGGAAAGAAAATAGTTTTTTTTGACAGAACGGAGGATAAATAACACAGGGTTTTTCTCAGAGAATCGACAGATATGAAAATTTGGTTTTTTTTTCACACAGGCTGGTATCTATGATTGCAAGTATTTTTTTTACAGTAGAGTATGAGAAAGAAGAAGACAAACTTTGAATACAAAGAAGAAAACGAATAACTATGTAGAACTCAGGGAAAATATGCAGGTAGACTTTTAAACTTCACTCTCCTTTCTTCAATCCAATTCTATGTTTTTAATCCACCACCTTATACAAATAAGTCATATGTGGAGAGGTTTCCTGATCCTACCTCGTTTTAAGCTTGAATTTTGACAAAAATATCGGGTTTTCCTTCTGCAGGCCTATTCTCTGTCCCTCTTCTAGAAATCTTCCTGTAGAATGTAGTAGTGCTCCTACAGATCCAAATAGGCGAGAGGGTTTTGAAAAACATGCAGAAAACTGGCGGAGGATGACTGGTTTGCTACTCTGGAAGTGCATGTGAGCACTGCAGTCAGGAATGTCATGAATGAAGAATGAACCAAAGGGTGGCGGAGGCATCGACCACACTGTCCTTTAACTGTTTGCAGAATTCATGGTGAGGAAATGAGGTGGCCTGATGGGTACATCACTTCCATCCAAACCGTTGGTCCTACATCACAGTCGTAATGGTTCTGCATGCTCGCCTGACCACCATCACCTCTCTTATTCCCATTATATGCCGCCACCACTACCAGTCCCAAATGTTTTTTTTCGGATTGACATATCACGCGTGCTAGCTGTGTATCTGATTGGCAGTTTGAATTTAACGGAGCTCATTTCAATTCCATGAGGGTGCATAATTGAACCAGGGTGGTCAGTTAGCTGGCAACTGATTCCATTTGATTGACCATTCCCACAGTTCATGTAGTTTTGAAATATTATTCATGCAACCGAGGAATAGGTTTAGGCACTTACCTGCTCAGTCCCTGTTGTGTTATGCATTTATTTTGACTTGGGCACTTCGTTTCCTCGTTGTTGTTGTTGCTTGTTCTCTGCATGTTTGGGTTTGGGCTTCTGCTGATGATCTCCTGTTCAAATATTGCTCCTTTCATGTTTCATATGTCCTGCTGCACTGACCCTGTCTCTGGAGTATGTTTTTCAAAGGGATCAGCTACTACAGGAATCCTGTAGGATTTCCTATAGCTACTTCTCCTTCTGAAATTCAAGCTAATATTAGAGTAGGGCTAAAACTGCTGAAGAAGGTCTTGACTGAAAAGAAATCATAGTTGGAAGGTATCAGGTAGGAATGAGTAAAAATGCTACTCCCTTTATTTGTCATCATTTTTTCTCTTTTTTTCATTTGCAGAATGAAAGAAACATAATTTCTATATGTGGCTACACAGGGACACAAGAAAAACGAGTTGAAGTGTAGGTGTATAGGAATGGAATGGTGAAATAGGAACAAGGATGGTGGTAGGTAGGTTCAAAGACCTCATAGACAACTTTCCAACCCTCGGGTCCTTCTCTGAGATTGATTTTGGCCTTTCTGTAGTTTCTACAGGATTCTCCTGTAGAATACACAAAATTTCATGTAGGATGAAAAGTTCTAGAACAAATGAGACCAAAATTTGGGGAAGGATAATGGTGATGGGGTGATGGACTGTGAAGGGTGCATGCAGCCTGGCCATGTATTTTTCCTCTGATGCGACTGTCCTGCAACCTGTAATGACCTTCCTACAACCTGCAACTTATTCAAAAGAAGTTAGGTTTTTATTTTTATTTTTATTTTTTTTTTCTTTTTTTTGAGACAGCTGGGGTGCCTCCAGGAAGTTTTCACCCTCACTACGTGCCTTGGGCGCCTCTAGGAGGTTTTCACCCAGAGATCTTTTATTCCATTTTATTTTTTATTTTTTATTTTTTTAATGGTTTTGCTAAGGGTGTGGGTGGAGTGGAGACAAGGATCTGCTCCACTACCAACACTGATTTACCCAGACTCCCAATGAACTCCTGCTTGGAAAGGGGCTTCCTGTAGATCTTCAATCAATGCCCATTGACGAACATGGGGATGGTTTCTTCATCAATGGTCTGGATAAGGACTGAACCATTGTCATTGCATTTTTCTACTGTATATGGTCCCAATCATATTGTCCGTAGCTTGCCCTTGAAATCTTTGTATCTCGAATCATACAGTAGCACCCAATCTCCTAGCTGAAATTGTTTCTCTTTAGGCGTTGGTCATGCCATATTTTTCTTTGAAGCTGGACTACCTCTGAGTGGAGTAGGGCCTACATTCTCTGTTCATATAGTCCATTCAGCTGAAGCAATCTTTGCTTTTATGCATGGCTAAGGTCTAGGTACAGCTGAGTTGCCATCCTTAATGTGTTATATTCAAATTATATTGACAATAGAGCCTTCTTCCCATATACTAGCTCATAGGGTGTAAAACTTGTGGTGGTTTCCCAAGTAGTGTTATAGGCCCAGGTGGCCTCAACCAATTGATCTACCCATTCTTTTCTGCTGCTGCTCACTACCTTAGTCAAAATCACTTCCAAAGCTCTGTTAGTGACTTCCACCTATCCATTTTCTTGTGGATGATAAGGGGTGGAAGTTTTGTGCTTAATCTTGTGGTGTGTGAGCAGGTCTTCAACCAAATTGGAGGTAAACTAACTCCCTTGATTTGTAACTAACTCTCTTGGGTAGCCAAACTTGTAGAAGATATTTTCCCTTAAAAACTCAGCTACTTTTTCTTCTATTATTGCTTTGACCACCTTTGTTTCTGCCCACTTTGTCAGATAATCAATACACACAATGATGTAAGATCTATGTTTTGAAGGAGGGTTGATAGGACCTACAAAGTCCATGCCCCTCTTCTCAAATGGCTCGAAAGTCACTTGAGGTTGCAGGGGAATTTCATCCCTTGGAGTCGGTTTCCCCATCCTTTGACATCAATCACATTGGCTGATGTATCTCCTGACATCTTGATGAAGAGTGGGCCAACAGTAACCTGCCTGCAAAATTTTGAAAGCAGTCCTCTTTGCTGCAAAGTGGCCCCCACAGGGCCCATCATGACAGGTTAGGAGGATGTCGAAAACTTCCTCCTCCTTGACACATCACCTCAAAATCTGATCTAGGCCAAGTTTAAAAAGATTGCCTCCAATCCAAGTGAATGGGGCACTTTTCCTCACGATCTTGCTCTTCTGTTTTGAGGACAGGTGTGGCGGAAACTGTGGTGAAACCAAGTAATTTTCTATGTCAACAAACGATGGAGAGAGTACTGAAATAGCAAATAAGTTTTCATCTGGCATTTAATCATCCACCATTCCTTCTTCACCTGTAGGCAAATCTAGTCTAGATAAAAAATTAGTGACAACATTTTCCTTACCTGGCTTATCAACAATAGTCAAATCAAATTGTTGTAGTAAAAGTAACCATCTAATGATACGAGCATTTACATTTGGTTTATTCATCAAATACCTAATTGCATCATGATCAGTGTGTATGAATGTTTGATAACCAGTGATGTAGTGTCTGAACTTGTTTAGGGAATGGACTACGGCTAGGAGCTTCTTTTCAGTTACAGTATAGTTTAATTCTACCTTAGACAGGTTTTTACTGACGAAATATATGGCATAAGGTAGCTTCTCTTAACCTTGCTCTAAGGCTACTCCAATCGCTTTGTTTGAGGCATCTGTGTGAATGTGGAAAGGTAGGGCCCAATTTGGATCTCTCAAGATTGGGACAGTTACCAGCTTACCTTTCAAGGCATCTAGAGCCTTCTGACAATTGTCAGTCCATATAAACTCAACATCTTTCCCCAAAAGGCCAAACAATGGAGAGCCTAGCTTGCTAAAATCCTTAATGAATCTCCTATAATACCCTACTAAGCCTAGAAAAATCTGAACATCTCCTACCTTGTGAGGAGGTAGGACACTTTGGATCATAGCAATCTTGTTGGGATCCACCTGTAATCCTTGTTGAGAAATTGTATGACCTAGCACAATCCCTTCAGTCATCAAGAATTTTCATTTTTCAGGACTAAAGGATAGGTTCATTTCAATACACTTGGCTAAAACTTTTCCTAGGTTAGTGAAAGCTTCCTGGAAGTTAGAACCATAAGGGGTAAAGTCATCCATATAGATCTCCACTGAATCATGAACTAGTTCAGCAAATATGCTCAGTACTACTCTTCGGAAAGTGGCGGGAGCATTGCACAACCGAAAAGGAAGAACTTGATATGAAAAAGTACCCCATGGACAAGTGAAAGTGGTCTTATCCTGGTCTTCCGGGCTGATTTGGATCTGGTTGTACCCGCTAAACCCATCTATGAAGGAGAAGAACTTCTTCCCTGCCAAGCCATCTAACACTTGATCTATGAAAGGCAAAGGGAAATGGTCATTCTTGGAGGCCTTGTTTAGTTCCCGATAATCTACACAGATTCTCCACTTCCCGTTTTTCTTTGGCACTAGCACCAAAGGAGAAATCCATTCGCTGTCAGAGATGGGGTAGATGAATCCTGCATCAAACAACTTTTGCAATTATTCTTTGACAATGTCCTTAAGGGATGGAATCATCCTCCTTTGAGGTTGCCTAACTGGTTTACAATCTTCCTTAATGTAAATGTGGTGAGTACAGATGGAAGGGTGGACTCCCTTCGTCTTCTTATAACTCCGAGCAAAAGCATCCAAGTGATTCTTCAATAGGCTACACAGCTCTTTCTGCTGAGAGGTCGACAGGGATGAGTTGATCTTCGAAGTTTTTTCTGGGCCAAATTCCACATTCTTGACTCAGTGGGAGGTCAGATCAGCCACACAGAGATCAACTAGAGGATTAGCTTGGGTTTCTTCCACCAGCTATTCTAAGGGCAATACACTAGGGGGTGGATTCTAGATCAAGTTCTCAATAAGATCATCCTCAGTTTGTGGACCCCCCATAGTATTTTGTATTGTACACAATTGTGTGGAATATACTTCATCCTCATCTTCCTCCTCCAACCAGAGGGGTAAATCATGTTCCAGTAGGAGTTGGGCAGGAGGATAGAGGACTAGTTTCTTGGACATATGCCCATTATTGATTGTCATGTTCCAAGCTCGGCAACTGATGTAGGCATCTACAGTAGCCAACCAAGGTCTTCCTAAGATGAGAGGATACCCAGTGAGCTTTGCCCTAGGTTGGAGAACTAGGAAATCAGCAGGGTACTCCCATGAATCAATAGAGACCATAACATTCTCTATAATCCCCTTAGGTGTCACGGTGGAGCGGTCTGCTAACTGCATCACTGTTGAGGTCTTTATTAGGGAACCCTGAAGGTTGAGTTTGAGCATAGTGTCCCTGGTCATCACATTAATGGCAACCCCTAGATCAATCAAGGTATGGGGGATTATGGTGCCATTGATGTGGACATCGACTACAGGACTCCCAGGGTCTAGATATTTTGGACAAATTACCTACCCCAACATCAGATCGGACAGTTGTCCTATGACATTGATAGTCGGGGCATCTCTCTTTCGCTTGCCTCGATGTTTGAAGCACTTTTACTTGATCATATTTTTGTATATAGGCACATGCTTTATGGCTTGGAGAAGGGGCATTTTTACACATAACTGTTTCAGCTCTCCCAGGAGTTCAGTTTCTTCTGGGGTCGGTTGGGTGGTTCCAGTTAGTCTCTCAGGAAAGGGTAGAATGACCTTGGGTTCAATTTCTTGTTTTTCTTTCTCATCTTCCTTATGAGGAGGTTGGCTATCTGGGAGAACCTTCCCAAATCATAGGTTAATGTCCTAAATCTCCACAGCATAGGTTGGACAGGATGTTTCCCCACTATATACCTGTTGGGCCAGTCTATTGTTGGGGTTCGAGTTCATTTGAGGAAGTATTCGGAGTTGTCTTGGAGGAGCATGAGGTAATGGTTGCGGTTAAGCAGGTGGTGGAGGCAAAAGAGCAGGGGGAGAGTTATACTGGGGCCTCCACCCCTGATGAGGTGCACTCCACTGAGGCCGCGGTTGAGCATAAGGATGAAACTAATGAGCAGCTAGAGGAGCCCAGTATTGAGGAGTATATGACAAAGGAGGGGGTGTGGACTAGGAAGGATGAGTAGGGGGGCCCCAAGGAGGCATGAAAGTGGCTTGATTGGGATTGTGATAGCTCTAGGAGGTCCCTTGCATTCCCTGGTGGTAAGGTCAGTGCCCATGTGGCCTCCTTCAGATCATGAAATAGAGCGGTTCAGTAGCTCACTGAGCCCCTTGATATGCAGCTTTCATTTAGGGCAAGGAAGGCCACTAATTTGTAGGATGGTCTTTCTCACAAACTACACACACTTCTATAGAGTGCAATGGGAATTTGTTCCGAGGGTGCTTTCTCTGCACCTGGGACAGAAGATGACCAGAGCTCTCTCGGTCTCCTCTTGTTTTCTTTTGATATGCAAGGTATCCATGTGCATGGGAAGAGTCTGCCTCACCTCGCTCTTGAAATCTTCAAGTTCATTTCTAAGGGGTGAGCTAGATGAGCATGTACTAGCTAATGGTTGACTTCCCCTACCTCTCTTCCTAGCTAACGTGGAATGGTTTCTAAACACAATTTTTATGTCATCATAAGGTAGTTGAAGATTTCCTCCGTCAGGTAGCAAATGGAGGGTATCTAGAAGGTCTTCAGGGACTCCCCTGAGAAGAACCAACTTTAAAGATTCAGGGTCAAGTGTTTACCTGGCCCTTCTATAACTGAGTAGAAACCTCTCTTCGTAGTCTTCTAAAGATTCGTCACTACCCATGGTCATGTGGAAGATTTCTTCCTTAGTTTCCTTTGACCTGTAATAGTGCCGATATTTGTTGTTGAAGGCTTGCTGCATCTGAGCCCAAGTTGTGATACTGTCTCTAGGTAACCCCACTTACAAGTGCAAGGCTGCATCCTTGAGGGTAGAGGGAAATAGCTTCAACTTCTACTCATCTTTTGTATAGTAATAGGTTCGAGAGAGAATAGTAAATTCAAATAAGAAAGTATGACGATCTTTGGTAGTTAGGCCATGGAAGTGAGGTAAGGCTAATGGACTTACGTTTTTCATTTTTGTGTCCCCATTAATCTCCCAGATAGGAAAGGTAGCTTCTATTCTTTCCCCATTCCCTCTAATGTTTCTATTTTCAGGCATGGTCTCAGGAGGAATTTTTTTCGCTCTTCTTTTGTTATAGGATCTTCTTATATCTTTGGAGGTTCACCTATAAGATCTTCTAGATCACTGCCACCAAAGAAGAGAGAAGGGTGACTAAGCGATGTGTTGGGGGTGTTGGGTAGGAATTTTCTTGAATTGTCTCTGTTCCTACGAGGCATGAAAGGAAATCTCTTTTTTGAATTTTTGTTTCTTTTTCTTCTTGTACTTGCAAAAACTGAAATGGATTGAACAACAAATTGCAACTAACTAAAATCTATCTTGCTAAAATGAAAATGCAGAATTAAAATGAAAGAAAGAAAGGATTAATCTATTTTGCGGAAATGAAATTGCAGAATTGAAATGAAAGCAGGAAATATCTAATCTACGCTTGCTGAAATGAAATTGTGGAATTGAAATGAAAGCAGGAAATGTCTAATCTATGCTTTGCTGAAATGAAATTGTGGAATTGAAATGAAAGCAGGAAATGTCTAATCTACTTTTGTAGAATTGAAATGAAACAACTACTCTACTCTTGCTGAAATAAACTACTTAGCAGAATGTCGCAGTAGAAAAATAGAAGAAAAGCAGTAATCAAAAAATACTCAGACGATTCCCCAACAATAGCACCAAAAAGGTGGTGAGCTCCAGTATTGTAGCAATGATGCTGCAACTCCTGGGACTCCCTATACTTTTATCAACCCGATAGTTCGTAACAAAATTGGAAGCAACGGTTCTGTATGCACAAGTACTAGCTCTTACTGTAGGCTATCACTTGATCAGCTAGCACAAGTTCACTAGGAGCTTAAGCCAACTTCTATAAGTTCTCAAAAGAAGCTTTTAGCTGTGATGGAAGAAAGCTAACTCAAAGGAGGCTATTTTACTTGTAGAAAGAAGATGAAAACTAGAAGGAAATGCAAGCCCTAGCAAACCCTAGTTTTACCCACTAACCCTACTTTTTCTAGAAAAATTGTTGAAACTACTAAAATGGATTCCATGGACTACTGTCAAGGTAAAATGCATGTACTTAAGCTACTTCTAAAGGAAAATGTGGAAGAACCATCTTTCTGTACTTGTGAGCAATTTTATGTAGAATTATTAGGTTTTTGTTTTAGCTATTTGTGACTGTGAAGAGGTTTGGCAGCAAAGGGAGATGGAGTTGATTGTTGCATATGATGAGGAAGGTGTGGATATGAGCTTAGGATTCCCTAGCACCCTTCTAGATATTTCCATTGTGATCAGACTTCGAAAAATCACTCGCATGAACTTCTACAGGAAGTCTACAGGGGATCTATAGGAAATTCTACATGAAGTTCTACAGGAGGAGGCCGAAAGTGATTTTTGGGGGGTTTGAAGGTGGAAAAAATGTGGGAAAAGGGAAATGAAAGCTGGATGGAGGTGTCAAAGGGTCTAGGACTCTGTCAATGAAGGTCAGACATCAAAGAGATGGTTGGATTTGTTCAATAGGTCAAGGAAGCAATTTTGCACAAGAATGTAGAAATTAGGGTTATTTGGGAAAGTATGGCGAATGAGTGGAGAAAGCCTTAAGAGATGGGCTGGAGTAGGTTGGGTGATGAAAGGATGATAAGCTGGGATGGTATTCAAGTGAGCTACACACCTGCTTCTGAAAACTACTTCAAGGATAATTAAAAAAGTAGAGTTTTACCTATTTTAACCTAATTCTGACCTAAAAACCAGAAAAGTGTTGAACAAAACTTTATGGACAAGAAATTATGCAAGAAAACCATGGAAATTGAGCAAGAATAGATCTAAGCATGTAAATACAACTGATATTAACTTCTCCAACTCGAAATCTCTCACTAGCAATGGCATTGGCAAGCAAAAACAATGTTTTGGTGGCAGTAAGAGTGCCTTGGTCTCAATTCATGGTCCCACGGGTGGAGAAGGGAGACCAAGGCCTGCTTGGTAGCATTTTTGTGGATTTCTTCTATTATTTCAGCAAACTATCTAATCAACTTGAAACTAGAGAAACTATCATAATCATCAAAATCAACCTAAGTAACAAAGCAAGATTTTATCTAAACAACATAAATTATTTCATGAATGCAAGAAAAACACATATAAATACAAAAAGGAGGTATTGGGAACTTGGGTTGAGCCCAAACCCAAGAGCTAAAGCCCCCTATGAAAGATTAGTGCTGGTTCAAAGCTAGATTCATCTTCATTGATCAAAACGATAATAGTTACATCACAAAATTGTCTGCAAAAAGAGCTCGAAAATGAACTGAATATAAGGCTGCACTAAAGTGCGAAAATAGACTGTTCAATAGAAGACTTACTGAGGCCTGAGGCCTTCTTATTTATACAAGTGAAGACTCCCAATAGTCCTCATAAACTTTAGGAACTTGGCTACCTAAAACTGTAGATAACAACAACTTCACTAGACCTGCTCGGCCACCCTTATAATCAAAGATGTGGTGGCCTTTGAACTCCGAGTTGTTAGTGGAGATCTTGAGGAAGGGGTCATCAATGCAAGAGACACCCCTCCTATAAGTCCTTAGCCTTGTTTTTTCAAATTTGGCTGCCAATATGCTCATAAATGCTTGGTCTTGGTAAAAACATGTCCAAAAATCTGCAATAAACACTCATTAGACTTTGTGGTAAAGTGACTATCCCCATTCACTTAATTAACATAAATATATTCAAAAACATGTACAAAACTATGGAGAATGATGGATTAAATGGAAACAATAGGAAAAATGAGCCCATATAGTTACCCATTTCTGGGTCTCATCAGCTCTTCAAATTCTGTGAGGAAGTAAAGAGGATCCTTTTTCACACCCCATTGATTTTTAAATATGTTTGTAAGCTCTTCCCAATTTCTAATGGTAGCTGTTGCTAACTATGTAAACCAAATCCTCACATTCCTTCAAGTGACTGTACAAACAATCTCATATAAACATTTTCTTGTTCAATATTCATGTTGTCTACAAAGTCTAGGAAAGCTTGAAGATGATCTTCAACTGAGGGACCAATTTCTCCATTGTACTTGGGAAGGAATTTTAAGTATCAAGTTGGGAATACATCAAGGTTATTATGTAAGACTAAGGTAGCATATCTAGCCTGTACAATAAGTCAGAAAGCCATGATAGCAGGTGGTGTATGAGGTGCTTGAGGTATATGAGATGCTTGAGGTGTATGAGGTTGTCCAAGTGGAGCATGAGGTGTTTGTGTGGATCTAGAGGATGAAAAATAAGTAGAGGAAGAAGATGGTGATTTAGGGGTTGATGAACTAGTTGGAGGTGAAGGAGGAGGAGATCTCCTGAAAGACTTCAAAGGTGTCTTAAGAACTAGCTTTCGGACTTGTAAAGGAATACCTTATTTTGTTTTAAAGAGAGAATTGGTATATATAGAGAAAGTTTCCTCAGATTGTTTAGAAGAAGAAGCTTCAAGTCGGTCAAAAATGGAAGGAAATGGATAGGTGGTAGGGGATATAAAATTTGTGGGTTTATATTCTGGTAGATCAACACCCAACTCAGATTAAATTGTAGCTGATCTTGGCGGTAGTGTGGGTATTGGATGAGATTCTAATGAATGAATAAGGTAGGCTGACTTAAAATCAACTCCTCTATTTAGAAGTTCAGCAAACCTAGGTGATAAATGGGAGTAATTAGGATCAGATGGGATATTACTATAGGGGTCAAATGGTTCTACTTCTTCAGACTATAGAAATGAAGAGGAATAAGAAGATGATCAGTGGTGTCCCCTTTTAGTACTGTCTTTTCTCAGAAGCCTTTCAAGATTTGACAGAGGTTTAACTATGTTAGCTTCTGAACGAGATCTGGTATGTTTATAAGGTGCCAGGTTGGGAGTGTGGAGTCACCAAGGTGAATGCTTTTAACCTTTCTAAACCTTTAATCACATTTAAAGGAAAAGAATGAATGGATATTGTTGGTCCAAGTGAAACTTTAATGAAATTCGAACCCCCGGTAATGACGCCAGTCTGGTGTTGTACCTCTAAGATAGTAGTAGGTTAGCTACCAATGCCAGGGCATCTAAAATAATTGTTTTGGTGTTTCTGTTTTAAGTTTTTGGAAGACCAATAAATGAAGGCAGATGTAGAATTAAAGTAATTAATCCTTTGAGTTATATTAATACTTCAACAAAGGGTTGCTATAAAGCATAACACAATGATATAGATCAAAATTAGTGGTGAGTAGAAGACAGTAAAAAATATGATTATCACAGTTTCCAGACTGTAAAACAGAACAATCATAAGTTGGAAAACCTTCTAAACTACGTTCCAAAGGTTGAAGGTAGTATACTTAATGCTTACACAAGATGCTAATGATTTATTGATTAGAGAGGATTAGCTAAATAGACAGTTCATTAATCCATTCTCTTAATAGATGATCACTTCAGGAGCTTATAGGAAGTAACTGAGACATAATTATTCCTACCTAGATATCTCTATAAGTCATAAGAATATGAAGAAAAAAACACAATGATTGATAACTGGAAAAACTTACAGGATAACATAAAACTGTGTAAAACTAGATTCAAAATCCTCTGCTTTGTATTAAGGTTCTAGAAAGACTGAGTACATCAAGTGTCTGCAAAAGTTTCCTTCAAAGCTGGCTTCCAGGTTCAAAGTAGTATTAATAGTCAAGACTTTACAAGTAACGAACTATGAATCTGGAAATTCGAACCTATAAAATCTCGAGAAGAGAGTTATTTATACAATAATAAACTTAAGAAATATCCTAAAACTAATTAAGATTTGTTCTAGGAATGGAAAGATCTTCATGCAAGAAGATAGGGGTAGCTATTGAACTGCTTCTTGCTGTCCCCTTTTATTCAGGTTGTGCTGGCTTTGTTTGTCTCATATTTTGGCCTTTATGCTAGTCCATTGTTTGTATATTTTACTCTGAAAAATTCCTTCATTTAATCTTTATCTAATACTCTTTAAACTCTGTTTAATATGCTTTCACCCTGCTGAGTAACCTTTACTGTGATCCTTTTATCCTTACTGTGGATTTCAGTTTTTTACTGTGTTTTTCAACAATAAATCGCTTTGGATTTTATGTTACAGGGTGAAGCGATTTGATATGGTCTTCATATTTGTCCTACAACTATACACAGGCTTTTTCTTTATAAATCTGGAACAACAGTCTTCACCTGCAAAACATAGAAATCGTTTAAGAAAAATGAGGTGACAAAGACGGTCATGAATGGCTTTATTGAGCTTTAAAGGCTATTGGAAGGACTGTGGGGTGTATTTGAAGGTAAAATGATGGTTTTTGGCTGCAAAGGCTTATGTAGGGTTCACCGTGTAAAACATGCAAAAATAGAGAAAAATTTTCATTTTGGCTTTTAAACAGGAAAAACAGTTTTCCTTTGAAATATTGTGCGATAGAGAAAAGTAACCGTTTTGTCGTTTTGCGGAAGGCGGTTTTCATTGCACTGCTTATAAGGCATGGGCAGTTTTGGGAAGGGGTCACCCAAAATGATATGAGCCTGACACGTAGCAATGGATAACGGTGGAATACCACTCTTTGGGCGGGTAATGCTCGTACAGAGAGTGTACCTAAAAACGCCGAGGGCCGTTGGATCTGAATGCCTTCGATCAGAGAGTGGTGGAGTGAGGAAGAAGTGTGGGGGGTATGAATGATTAAAAATGGTGGAAATGGCTGTATTATGGCTTAAAACCCAGATTAGCAGTTAAAATGGAGGTTAATTATTTCTTTGTTCAAATCATAAAAAATGATTTAACAAAGGAATTCTTTGCAAAAGACGTTATGGCGGATTTGAAAATGTATGAATTCGAGCGGATAAACATCGTGGGATCCAGGTTCAAATCGTATATCGGGGATTGCATCGGCAGAGGGCATTATTATTAGTGGGACATGTGATGAAGGACAAATGTGAAATGGCGATAAATTATGGCATATATTGCTTTGGGTTTGGGCCCATCTCAATCGCATTTCGCAATGGCAAAGGGTATTGTTATTAGCTGGGACTGCGATGAGGGCCGATGAAATATGGGTATGGAATATGATTTACATAAGCGTCGGGTCCGGGCCCATCGCAATCACATTTCGCAATGGTGGAGGGTTATTGATATGAAAGACTTGTGATCCCGCCGATGCGATTTTTTTTTATAAAATACATAGTTTTATAACAAAACTAAGGGTTTTGGGTTATTTAATTAAAGGAGCTAATATATACGGGAAAGTGAATTTTAGGGGTTTTAATACATTAAGTTAGTATTAATGTGGAACATGAGCAGAAAGGGAAAATGCACTAAGTTATGATACTTTTACGTGTTATTGTCTTTTCACACACACACACAAACACACAGATATATATATATATATAAATACTTAGGCTAAATGACTTTTTGTGGGTTTTTGAGTAAAAGGAAATTTAACATGGGGTTTTTACTTTTCTTAGGTAAAGAGGATTTTTACCTTAAGAAAAGGGGTTTTTATGGAAAATGAATGGATATGAATGTATCAAGGTGGGAAGGGGTAGTTAGTGAATATAGGGATGAATGGGAAGTTAATTAATTGATCTTATAGGCCTTCATTTTCTTTGTGTAATTAGATCATGGACACAAAAAGGATGATAAAGGTACATTTTGTCCAATCAATAATCAAACTGCAGCAACCTTTCTCTACTTACCCTTTACTTACCCTATCATTTTTTCTTCACTTAATGGGTGCATTTAAGCTAGCAAACCCTTTTCGTTTCTTTTATTTTACAAAACATACTATTTAAATCTACCCTTATAACCTCCAAGGGCTCAGATTAAACTGATGAGCACCTTATTGTTCTCTAGCTAACTACTGATCTTCCAAGATTAAACAGTTTGGCCAGATCTTTATTCTCTAGCTATAACATCAAATTTAAAGCATGAAGCGGTGAAGATTAAACTATTTGACTGTCATGGGTTGCGGCATTTAACACAAGCTACACACAACCATTATTTTGCAGAAACGAAGTAGTGGCATTTAGACTTGCTCACTTTCAGAGTTTATTTGTTTTATTTTCTTTCTAACCTAACATTTTCTTTTTGCCTTGATTTATTAGAGCATCTACCTAACATTTTCTTTGATATGGACATTATCATTAAGATATTTTCTTTTACTAACATTTTATTCACTATTTTTATGTCCATATCCTAACTTAATTTGTTTTTTCAAATATTCTATCTTATTAAAACCAAAAAATGCTACAACAGAGGGCTCACAATAATGTTCCATACCTTAATGAATTTAACCTCACAAGTATAATGGAATATTGTTGGTTCTCTTCTAGCACATCAAGCTCAAGAGAGGATGCTCATGAGAATTTGGGCATGTGATTCTAGTGGTGTCTTTGTGTGAAGGCCGCATCAAATTTGAAAATAGAAGAGAGGGTTGAGTCCATAATTTGTGCTGGTTAGTAGGATGCAAGCTCTGTGATAAATACCAAAACAAATTGAGTAGGGCCTGCATTAGAATTTAGGGCAAGAATAGACGTATATTCAACTGTAATATTGATTGAGGTAACCCAAGGTTGAGGATCATAAATATATGAAGTTCATGCCAAGATTGAGTCAAAGAAATGCCTAGAATCTATGGATCCACATGAGCTAGGTCGAGTTTCTTATGAAGGAAATATTTCTTTTTTTTATTATAGGTGGATAGGGTTTGTTCTAAAGAAATTACAACAGAAGTATAATGCCCTATTTAGGGTGGATCCCTAGCAAGTTTAGTCCATAAGTTATGCCCTTAAGACTGGGACAAGTATACATAGAAGAAGAGGGGTTGTGACCCTTATAATGAGGTTTATCTCTACAATATAGACCACAGATATTGAATATGGTTTGCAGAAGTATGTGTGGAGATAAAAGATCGAAATGACGGTGGAACTAGGGTAGAAGATTGAGAGAAATCAATGTCCCATATGAATAATCGATTGACATGAAGAGGAGTTGATTTTACTAGACCGTCCATAGAGTTTTGGATAGATATCTAAAGAAGCCTATAAATGATTACTCAATGGAATGTTAGTGGCTCATTTGTGACCCCACTTTAGTCATCTAAATATTGTTAGAAGGATGATAAGAGGAGTAGTTCATATATTTTCACAGATTGGACAACAAAGAAATTTGTACACAAGAACAGTGATTTTGAGAGGACTCAAATCATTGTTGCGTGGAATATTCGAAGATTCCTAGATGAGGGCAGTGTTGTGGGCCCTAAATTAGTAAAAGAATTAACTATGGTTGGATATATTGATGACAGTCCAAGTACAGTTGGAGGATTGTTAGGTGACTATCAAATAATAGTCCTAAGTATTGTACTTGTGAAGGACAACAAGACTGGTAGAAGGGCATGTGTATAGGGCCTAATAATGTCAAAAAATTGTAGAACTAAAATATCATTCAATTAGCCCAACCAACTACCCCTACTTCACTGTATTATAGAGGACTGATTAAGTGAGAAGAACAACAGTCTCCATAGCCCTAGTGTTGTCATCTTGGACTCATAGTATGGAAAAAGTGGGTAGACCAAAGAGCTGTTCAGAAATGGAGTTATGAATAGTTGATCGAAGACCCTATGTGTTTCACACCTTTAAACACAAATGAGAAAGATAGAGGGTAGATTTTGTTGTGCAATCATGTTCAGTAACCTAAATGATTTTAGTTGATTGATCTAGGTATATTAAGAATTTGTAGAATGGGAGGCAAGAGGACCTACCATATGTGTTTAGGACACATGGAATTAAAGGGTTGTGTTTGGCCACCATCAACAAGTAGGTCAAGTGTTGTCTTGTTCAGGATAGATTGGTTGTCAAAGGACTAACACCAAGCCCTACTTGTATTCCTTGTATTAGTGTGATTTTCAACGACCGTGATCCATAGTATAGGAGCTCTAGGTTGTTTTATTATAGTTTGCAATATAATGAATAAGGATTTGAAAAAGCTAAAAATTGTCATGTGCAATAGTTGATTCCTTGATGTGCGTAGATTTCGTTGTGCATTAAAGTAGATATGTTGTGGCACTTGAGTGTGTTTGCATCAAATATTTTAAGACCAAACACAGATTCTCATGTGT